>CM062277.1:4425371-4457871 GCA_031216635.1 Dissostichus eleginoides
TGTGTGTGTGTGTGAGTGTGTGTGTGCGTGTGTGTGTGTGTGTGTGTGTGTGCGTGCGTGCGTGCATGTGTGCGTGTGTGTGTGTGTTTGTGTGCATGTGAGTGCGTGCGTGCGTGTGTGTGTGTGTGTGTGCGCGCGTGTGTGTGTGTGTGCATGCGTGTGTGTGTGTGTGTGCGCGCGTGTGTGTGTGTGCGTGTGTGTGCGTGTGTGTGTGTGTGTGTGTGAGTGTTAGCTTCCAAGTGGTGCTGCTCTGCATGAGTGAGGTGTGAATGGGTGAATGATTCGTAGTATGTAAAGCGCTGTATAATATAAGTACAGCCCATTAACCATTTACCTACTTGACTGCAATGAAACCCAAAATGGCCACAAGGACACACAAAGTATTTCAAAGATGCAAATGGACTAAAAAGAGACACAAAATGGCATCAAAAAGAGACGCAGAATGATCCCATAATCTTAAGTATGATTAAAAACGTGCCGTTTGTGATCTATGTAGATGTTTTCAGTTGTTCTGTAATAGTTCCGTGTCGTTGCGGTAGCTTTTGTGCTCATTTTGCATCCCATTTGGAGTTACCCGTGCCTTTGCAGTTTTGTTGAGTGTCCCTGGTCATTTTGCATCCTTTGTGGTTGTTTTGCGTATCCGTTCAGCCAACTCTCTGTAGTCTTCTTGCACCTTGTGTGGAGGTTTTGCATCTTGTGTGTCTTTGTATTCATTCTGTGTCTTTGCGGTTGCGTTTGTGATCATTCTGCATCCCTCTGTGGTGGTTTTTGTGTCTCTTTGAGGGGATTTTACTTCCCATTTTCTGTCACTTCTTAGTCATTTTGCAACTTTTAAGTAGTGTTATGTGTCCTTCATTTTTTTGAGTGTCTTATTTACTATTATTCAAGATTCAAGGCTTTATCCCCATGTGCACATTAGCTACAGTGTAGATATGTCCATGAAAAACTGAAGTCACAGGCTCCTCCAACAGAGCAATATGAATATTTATAGGACATAAAACAAATAAAATAGTGCAAGAATAGTGCATTTTGCATCCCTTTGTGGTGTGGTGCGGAGTTGAACACAATAATATAATAAAAGCGACTTAAAATCAGTGCAAAAACCACAAAGAACAACAAAGAAAGTGCAGATATTTTCACTTCAAGCAAGTCTACCGTTTTAACTGCTGGTGGATAAGTTAAAGCCCCAAAATGAAAGTTTTATAGTGTTTCTTGTAGAATGTAATTGCCACGGTTCAACAGATGGGCTTCCTCTCTCCCTCCCTTCCTCCTCGTCCTTTTGGTTTCTCCTTCCAGCCGCCATCATACATCACGGTGTCAGAGAGAGACATTAACACAAAGTGCCACCTGCTCCTCTGCACTCATACACTATATCACTGTGTACGGATAGAGCTTAATCTCTGGATGCTTTTGACCCAAATCACCATGTAACCTACATACCCCCCCCTCAAACTACCCCCGACCGTCCACACCACTCACAGCCATTCAACAAAGCCTTTAAAAAGCACTTCTCACACACAGAAAGCAGCTTTTTCGATGCCTTTGACGCTCGGCAAACTGAGGACGTGTCCCCATCGCATTTTAAAAGTATAATCTATCTAAATTGTTCTCAAATATAGCATGCAAAAAGAAATGTTAGAAATGAGAAATGTGTTTTTGCACAAGAGAACAGCTCGTCTGTTCACACCTGCTGCGAGTATTCATAGGGACACAAATGGTGCAATTTGGACACATTTAATATGAGCTAACTTTGAATAGGAAACAGAAAAGCAAACATGACTCACACAGGATCTGCATCAGTCAGAATAAAAGTAATATAAGTTAAATGAATTCCCCGTTAGCTCACTGATTCCCAAAAACACGCCGGAGCTGATCAGAATTTTTAACCTATTATTGACTCCGGTTTTTCTTGTCCAAGTTTTCCATTCCCTCTCTGTGAACATCATAGAAAGCCACGCTGTTGAAACATTTTTTGGGACATTGAAGAAGCATCTTAAGGAGTTGTTAGCAGGCCTGTTGTTGACCTCTTGTATCTGAAAAGGACCCTATCACTCTTTAAAATAAAGGGATGCACATGGGTCCCAACGTTGGTACTAAAGCAACAATAAAGACATCTGTAAAATACAGATAAATTACGTTCAGTCCATTGTTTGGATTGCTTTTGCTTCAAATTCAGAATCAAATCCACAAAACATCTCATTCCTCAGCATCCGTTTCAGTTCATAAGTGAGCATAAACAACAACAACAATAAACCAGATGTAATGAACTCACTTACTTCTGGTTTACATCCAGTTTTTCTACCTGAATCAGTTATAGATAGAGCAACATAAATAGTATTTAAACCAAATGTCTAATCTGCAATAATCCAGGATGTCCAAGTTAGAACAAAACTTCCTCCCATACTACCATACGAGTATATTATACGGAGGGCAATCACACTATGAATACTACCATACGAGTATAAGTAGTACACATTATACGGAGGGTGATCACAGTATGAATACTACCATACGAGTATAAGTAGTACACATTATACAGAGGGTGATCACAGTGTGAATACTACCATACGAGTATAAGTAGTACACATTATACAGAGGGGGATCACAGTATGATTACTACCATACGAGTATAAGTAGTACACATTATACAGAGGGCGATCACACTATGAATACTACCATACGAGTATATGTAGTACACATTGTACAGAGGGCAATCACACTATGAATACTACCATATGAGTATAAGTAGTACACATTATACAGAGGGTGATCACAGTATGAATACTACCATACGAGTATAAGTAGTACACATTATACAGAGGGTGATCACAGTATGAATACTACCATACAATATATATGTAGCACACATTATACAGAGGGTGATCACAGTATGATTACTACCATACGAGTATAAGTAGTACACATTATACAGAGGGTGATCACAGTATGAATACTACCATACGAGTATAAGTAGTACACATTAAACAGAGGGTGATCACAGTATGATTACTACCATATGAGCATAAGTAGTACACATTATACAGAGGGTGATCACAGCGGCTCTGTCGATGCTTTAGTGTTGGATAATTGCCAGACTTCATGCCAGTAACTCAGAAAGTTATAATAAAGTAAAAAACCCTCTGATTTCTCTACCAGTGTACTATAGTGCATTTCTAGAGGAAAGCATCACACAGTTCACAGAGCAGGAAATGAAGAACACTCAATCTTTCCTCACCTGCAGCGAGACTCTCGGGATGTCGACGGTCCGTTTGTCTTCTCGACAGAACACCACTTTGGTCCAGACTGAAATATCTGCTGGATGGAGATGTGAACCTGTTGACTTTGGTACTTTCAGGTCAACATTGTATGTGTCTAAAAACATTGGTTAATTGCCAATCACTATATAACCAAATTGATCAAATCACCCTCAGACTCACCTCTTATTCTGCTGGGTTCAAAGTCCCATACTCACATACTACAATCAGGATGTTCTACATCCTGCATACTTAATGAATGATTAACTGTTTATTAATAGGCCCTAAATCTTAATATAATGTATGGATGTCTGGATTTGTTACAAAGAAAACTGAAAAGGGGATTTTTATTGCAACCAACCAAAGACTTTTATCCTATCGTGAAAATATTACGCAACATTTCCTGTTATCTCAAAATACTATGTTTGCACTGAAGTATTATCAAATGAGACGCCAACACGAGTGGCGACCAAGACAGCCTCAAGGCTCCGTCATATCTGGTATAACGGCGCTATTTAGATAAACTCACCACATATTGTAATCTAACTTGTTTTTTTGTTATGTTTAGCCATATTTAAAGTGTTTAGCCTGGCTTGAAATCTTGCAGAACTGATAGCCAGTGTGAAGGGACACAAACACAATGCATTGTGGGTCAGTTGAGAATATACGGGCAAATCTCACATTTGCAAAAACCACATACTTACTTGATTGGACGTCACACTTTACATTACATCACTTGTTTTAATAAAAATAACTGTGCCCTCTTTTTGACACCAGTATAGTTCTAGTTTCATAAAATACTTAAAATACATTATTTATTTTTTTGTATGGTGTTCAACAAAGTAAACACAATCACTGCTGGTCGCGTAACTTCCGCTACGTGTCCATGTTGTTAATGGTTATGACAGAACCATCAAGGTTCCCATAGTTTCTTTGTAAGTCCAGAGAACAGATGAACACCTAAACCCAGCAGAATACAGAATCTGCCCATCCTTACTGCATCCTGTGTGGAAACATACCTGTTTATCCTCTCCGAACCTGAGAGGAAACCAATGTGTAAGCAGACAAGGCTTCATATCATTGGTTTAAATAAGTTCTATCAATGTGTCGACACCTCTTATTGGCGGTTTAATAAACTACCTTTATATATAGGACTTCTGGCTGAATGTTATTTTAGAGTGTTTTAAAACCAGCTAGGCGTCATGTGAGAAAGAGATTGATAATGTGTGGAGCAATGGATTAACTGTTAGGTGAAAATGGACCAGGAGCACTTAGTGTGAGACAGACAGGAAACAGATAGTCCTGAAGGGAGGAGAGTGAGACTGAAGCGGTGGGAAAACCTGCATCTAATAATATGTTTAGTGTTTACAAAAAGTAAGAAATACCTCTCCATGATTTAGATCGTTATTACTTTAGTTAATACGTTGCTGGAGGTCTGAGGCTCAACGTTTGCTCAGGTGTTAATTAGCTGAGATGCAGAAGATAAACAGACGAATGTAAACCGGTGAGCAAATGGGAGTAATTTGAGAAGGAGAGGGAGACAATGGGGGAGGTAAATGATGGGGGAGAGTATAATAGATACAGGCAGGTGATTGAGAGGAGAAGGAAAATCAGTTTGACATTGAATCCACGAGAGACTGCAGGAGGTTTAAAACGGCAGATATAAGATTATAAGAGAACTTTGGGGAGGTTTTTGGATATGGATCCAACCAATCATGAGGATGTAAGTACCTGCACTCTACTTTAAAGAGTCCTCTCCTGCTGATGTTCAGGTGTATATCAGTATGTAGTGTCTCTACTTTAAAGAGTCCTCTCCTGCTGATGTTCAGGTGTATATCAGTATGTAGTGTCTCTACTTTAAAGAGTCCTCTCCTGCTGATGTTCAGGTGTATATCAGTATGTAGTGTCTCTACTTTAAAGAGTCCTCTCCTGCTGGTGTTCAGGTGTATATCAGTATGTAGTGTCTCTACTTTAAAGAGTCCTCTCCTGCTGATGTTCAGGTGTATATCAGTATGTAGTGTCTCTACTTTAAAGAGTCCTCTCCTGCTGATGTTCATGTGTATATCAGTATGTAGTGTCTCTACTTTAAAGAGTCCTCTCCTGCTGATGTTCAGGTGTATATCAGTATGTAGTGTCTCTACTTTAAAGAGTCCTCTCCTGCTGATGTTCAGGTGTATATCAGTATGTAGTGTCTCTACTTTAAAGAGTCCTCTCCTGCTGATGTTCAGGTGTATATCAGTATGTAGTGTCTCTACTTTAAAGAGTCCTCTCCTGCTGATGTTCAGGTGTATATCAGCATGTAGTGTCTCTACTTTAAAGAGTCCTCTCCTGCTGATGTTCAGGTGTATATCAGTATGTAGTGTCTCTACTTTAAAGAGTCCTCTCCTGCTGATGCTTAGGTGTATATCAGTATGTAGTGTCTCTACTTTAAAGAGTCCTCTCCTGCTGATGTTCAGGTGTATATCAGTGTGTAGTGTCTCTACTTTAAAGAGTCCTCTCCTGCTGATGTTACATTTTTCTAACCAACGACTCTGTATCTGGGTAAAAATAGCCGTAGTGAGTATCAGATCTATTTTAAATTCTCACTAATGCTCATTGTATTGTGTTGTTATGATGTACTTCATTAGCATCCTGACCGTGTGGTGAAGTGGGTGTTGAATCAGAGCTGTGTTTCCTGCCCCCCCCACACACACACACACAAACACACACACACACACTCACACACTCACACACACACACACACTCACAGAAGCCTCATAAAGGACTATTGCGTAACATCGAGTATTATTTAACGTCCCTCAAAAATACAAGTGTTATTTCTGTGTTGAAGCACCTCAGCGACATCGATCTGAGTGCAGACCAGACCATGACTCACACACACACACACACTCACACACACACACACACACACACACACACACACACACAGAGAGGGTATAGTGGACACAGCGTGGGAGTGGAGTGAGTGAGAGAGAGAGGAATAGACAAAGGGAAAGATGCAGCAACCAAAAAATCAAGAAGATATTTCTGTAGATTTCACCACCGGCATTTTGCAGTGATATAACATATAATATATCATTTTGGAGTAACAGTTTGCAACAATAAAAGTGTGCAATAAATAATTAAATATATATAAACACAAGATGGTAATATAAGATGCTCAATTAAAAATAAAAATAAATAGATTTACATAAACAAAAAATTTAATTATAGAATAAAATATTCATCTATTTCCCAATAAAACTACCAATATAAATAAACCTACAATTGCATAACATTGATTGCTATTGACCTGCTGATATGTTAGCTGCAAACCTAATTCAATTCTTATTCCTTAAAGCCAAATCACTTTTTGTAAACTTGCAGCCCCGAAGAATCAAAAGTAGATTGTTTCCTGTGGCGGTAAATTAGTTTTCTCGTCACCTGTTTGTTTAATTCTCCCCTCATGTAGGTGTAAATGTTTAGCAGCAGGTATTCGTCAGGTTTCTGCAGGGCCCATGGAGCTTAACTGCCATTACACCGTGTTAATGTTGTGTCTAAATGTGTTAATGTTGTGTCTAAATGTAACTCTGATACCCCCCGCTGTGCAGGTAGAACGAGCTTCACATCGAGCTGCAGACATGGATGAGTGGGATGTTCCTCAGATGAAGAAGGAGGTGGAGAGCCTCAAGTACCAGCTGGCCTTCAAACGGGAGAAATCCTCCAAAACAGTGACCGAGTGAGTACTCTCTACCTGCACAGAGCTAATCAAACATCTAATGAAATAGCACTTTAAGAGGAGACAGGGGGTTAGATAGCTTAGCACAGGGGTTCCCAAAGTGGGGGTCGCGAGACCCCGAGTGGGGGTCGCGAGATGATTACATCATAAAAATTGTAAATTAATTTTTTTTTAATTATTATTGATAATAACGGGTGCATGGACATTTTTCAGGGGCGGACTGGCCATCTGTATAATTTCCCCGCAGCGAGGCTCCCCCGGTTGATAGTCCACTAGCGCAGTGTTTCTCAAACTTTTTCATACCAAGGACACTTCACCAATAAAAACAACACTCTCACGGACCACCTGACTCCACACATATCCAGAAACAACAGGCCTGCTCACCACTCCAACAGTTCCTAACAGCCTAATACTGACAGCTTAACCTTCTCTACATCGCCTCGTTCACACATTAAATCAACAATACAAATACAACTACAGATTATATCAGCATTTAGTTCAAATGAGATTTAAAATGCTCTCAGGTTTTACACCTCTTATGAAATGTAGACTACATTTATTACGGAGTTTGTGTCCGAGCCAACAGACTCTCAGATCGTTGGCTACTGAGAGAAATGCAAAATGCACCGCATGCAGTACGACACAAACCTCCGCTGTGGATTTTCAAAACTAAATACAGTAAAACTCTGGTCGCAGGCCCAAGTCTAACTCTCTGAGGCCTGCATGGTCTGCCTACAAAACAAGCCTCTGATCATCAACAGACTTCATGCAATGCTTCATCGGATGCATATATTAGATTTATAATCACTATCTAACTCCTAACATCTAAATCTACTTCCAGCATGGATACATGTTCATAAAAGACATCCATTGTTTGTTTTATACGCTTCTTGAAATCTACTAAAAACACATCGTTTTTCTAGAACAGATTACAAATCGCCTGAAAATGGTACAAGCAAGTGGCAACATGTGTGACAAAGGTGTTGCGCTGGGCTACATCATGCATTCGAAACTGAAACTTAAACTCGCTCCATTGCGGAGATATTCCCGCGAGAGTGCGGAACCCCCCCCCCCCCCCCCGTTGACAGGGGTCGCCAGTCTCTGGCTCTGTTATTTTGGGGGTCGCGGGCGGAAACGTTTGTCAGTCAGTAGGAGAAACAGCTAGCGTGGCACAGTCCAAAAGTAACTAATAAACTATATTTTACTTTATAGGTAACATAGATATTTGTTATGAGTTACAGAGGTCTTAAAGACACAACCACCCTTTTAGGTGACTGAGTGAGTACTCTATACCTGCACAGAGCTGCACAACATCCAATGAGATAGCACTTTATAAGGCCACAGGTGGTTAGCTTAGCACAAGGTCAGTAGGAGAAACAGCTAGCGTGTCGCAGTCCAAAAGTAACAAATAAACTACATTTTACTTTATAGGTAACATAGATATGTGTTATGAGTTACAGAGGTCTTAAAGACACAACCACCATTTAGGTGACTGAGTGAGTACTTAGTGAGTACTCTATACCTGCACAGATCTGCAAAACATCCAATGAAATAGCTTTTTCTTTAAGCTTCATGCATTAAGCAATTCAAGAAACTAAAGAGATAGCATGCTAAACGTTGAAAAAAGAGTATCCACTTCAAAGTTTCCCGAAGCTCTTCGGACAGTCCCATTGGTTCATTTTTTTTGTCTTACAATATGAGCTAGAATTACGGGAGGACGTTTGGGTCAAACTTGGTAATGGGATTGATTGCGTAAATCTGTTTTAACGCGGTGCGGTTTCCAGTTTAACTAACGCTTTAACGCTGGCAGCCCTGATGTTTGTACCTGTTTCTAATACTTGCCTGACTATCATGATCAATACTGATCAATAACTGTTCAATCTAATCTAACAATTACTTTCCTTCGCGCCATGTTTTAGCGTAATATGACGTCAACTCAGCAATTAGCTTAGCTTAGCACAAAGACTGGTAGGGAACAATAGGGAAACGGCTAACCTAGCACAGTCCCAAAAGACATGGATTTCCTTCTAACTATTGGCTCTATATTAAATAACGTTTTATAATTATCTATCTTCAAGTATAATGACAATAAATGCTAATCTCATCAAACGGTCGGTTGCTTATCCAACAAGCAAGAGAACGTTGGCTATCTATCTGACATATATCTATAATATATGTGAGTTTTAGAGGTAATTAAAGACTCACAACCACCATTATCACAACAGTATTAAGAAATGAAACGTCAGAAAATTGTGAAATAAACAAAAAAAAGGAAAACAATTTGACCTTTAAAAAAAAAAATCTGAATCTAGTGATCAGTGCGGCATTTAGCAACTTTAATCCCATTGACGTTTCTACTTAATAAAGCCTATTTTCCTATAAAAGCCTGTGTCTTACGGTTGAATCCTCCAGAGGAAGTGAGTAAATGGACTCCCAGTTAACACAGATTAACAAGCTGCTGTTTCCAAGGTAACTCAGTGGGATATTTCATTACACACCAATATATCCGCTCCTCGCAATAAGCATGACATATTATCTGCTGTTGTTCATTGTAATAAGTAGACAATTAAATACGATGACTCTATGGCAGCGTTAGTCATTACAATAATCAAACAGTGACTTCATTAACTGTCACAGCCGCTCTGAATCATTGAGCAAAGCTGCTTCTTCATCTTCATCATCATCACAGAGGAAAAGGACTGGCTGTGCTTCGTGTTGGAAAACGAGTATATATTCAGGGTCAGTGCTTTAAAAAAACCTGCTGCAAGAATACTGTGGAAAATACTGAACAACTGTGAGGAGCAGGGACGGAAAGAGAGCTTAGTTTTGACTCATAAAGAACCAGGGCTGCAGAAATAATCTAAATTAACTCCAATCAATCAGCTTTTGATGGCAATTGCTTGATTATGTTAGCAAAGTATTTCAAGATTCAAGGTTCAAGGCTTTATCGTCATGTGCTCAGCAGCTAGTGTAGATATGTCAATGAAAAACTGAAGTCACAGGCTCCTCCAACAGAGCAACATGAATGTATATAGGACATACAACAAATAAAACACATAACATAGTGCAAGAGAAGTTTTGAGATGTGCGAGAAAATACAAATACAATAGAAATAGTGCAAGAAAAGTCTATATACAAGTAAATGGAATATGATATACCTCTATCTACACACACGCTGAGGTTGCAGAGGATTACTAACGTCATGCTCTTCAGCTTCTGCCTCCTTTTCAAGCCTTGTTAGGAAAAACAGTGATAGTGTATGTCAGAGGATGGAAGTAGTGGAGTACAAATACTTTGTTACTGTACTTAAGTACATTTTTCTGGTATCAGTACTTTACTCCACTACTTATTTCTACGACTTTTTACTTTGACTTCTTACATTTGGAACCCAAATACCTGACTTTCTACTTCTTCATGTTGAACCCAAATACCTGACTTTCTACTTCTTCATGTTGAACCAAATACCTGAACTTTCTACTTCTTCCATGTTGAACACAAATACCTGTACTTTCTACTCTTCCATGTTCCAAACAGGCTGGTTCCTTTAGTCTGAATGTGTGTTTGGTGGCGTGATCATTATTATTTAGAGTCATTGCGTGCCTATTGATTTGAACACGATCCGTGTATCCATCATTTCCTGGTCTTCTCTAAAGAAGAGGGACCAATGAAAACGTTGTCATGTTGCCGTTGTTCAGCATGGAAACATTCATTAGCTAACAATGACATTATTGTTCTATTAATATAAAGGGAGGTCAGGTACTCTTTAAAACAGCTGCTAGTTATGGGTACTTTTTACTGAAGTACATTTCAAAGCCCTCTTTACTTTTACTTGAGTAAAGAAGTTTAGTCAGTACTTCTACTTTCACCAGAGTATTTTTAAACACGAGTATCTGTACCTCTACTTGAGTAAAGGAGTGTGTACTTTTGCCATCTCTGCCGGACGGACAGTGTTCTTGGAATCTAAAATGTCTCTCTGTGTGTCTCTCAGTTTGGTGAAGTGGATAGAGGACGGCGTCCCCGAGGACCCGTTCCTGAACCCCGAGCTGATGAAGAGCAACCCGTGGGTCGAGAAAGGGAAGTGCGTCCTTCTCTAGAAGACACCACCTTTCAACTTTAACCCACACAGATGAACCCCACCCTCCTCTCCAACCTCCTAACTTTTTTCACCGTGAACGTACAACAGCTGACTTCCCCCTCGAACACACACTCACACACTCCGAACTCTGGGTTCTTCCACACACACACGCACACTCACTGCAAGTTTGCCACTACAATGCATTATTACTATGATATATGATGATCAATAACCCTTTATATATGTGTGTAGGATATATGATGACTTATTTATGCAGCTGCCAGTCACACGCTTTCTCTCCTCTCTATGTATGAAGCATAGCGAGTTCTCTTTCCACCATTTCTTTTGATAAACTGTAGGGATATTGTCACTGCCAGACTGACTGGGTGAGAGATAAAACACTTGCTCTTACTAAATAATCCTACATTTTCAATTGAAAGGTAATAGAAACAATGCAGAATTTGGTGGTTGACTTAATAACAACACTACAACTTCTACCCCTTGTAACACCAACTATAAACACTAAGGATTTGCTCATGTTGGCCTACAGACAAAGGTTTGAATGTTCCCAAAGAGACCAACGCGGGCTACGTGTAAGTGGTATCGCATCTGAGGCTTTTCAATATAGCCAAAAAACACCAGAAGAAGAAGTAGCATTCAAGCTAGCTAGCAATCCCTACATGTAAGCTAACACTAACACATGTAAAATCCATGCTTAGAGCGACCTATTTCATCCACACATCAATGGACTGGTGCAGGAATGAGGAATTTGTGCAGGCGAAAACTAAGTTAATGATACAACAGCAGGATAATCTCTACATATTAACATCACTTAAAAAGCTAATGTTAGGCTATAAAGCTGAGCTAACGGCTAAGCTAAATGCTAAGCTAAAGGCGGCTAATGTTGGGCGTGATAACGTTTAGTCGTCTCATTTAGACACTTGTTAGCAACCTCTGTTTTTAAATCCACCAGTGGGGTATTTCAAAAATGTTAAGATCTCTTCAGCTTGTGTTAACCAGAGACCTTATTTCAGGCTAACAACCAAAAACACATTCAGAAAACCCTTGACTTCCACACAAGCAAGTACTCATAGGACTCATTCCTGCCCCGCTCCATTGTCTAAAGATTTTAAAGGGGTCTATCGGGAGTAAAAAAATCTTGTTTGTGAACATCCTTCCATCATAGACCTAATTTAAGATGCACGAGTTATAGGAAAAGTTCCTCAGTTCTCAGCGATGACTTCCATCTTCCCAGAGTGACTCCTACAGTTTCACACAACGCATGGTTATTACATTTACATCCTGATATCTGCTGTGTTTTTCAGCTTCACAGTCATTAAGTCGCTATGTTTCATAGCAGCTCTGTTTGTTTTGAATTAAGCTAGGGGTCTCTGGGGGGGTTTAGTTGACTCCTCCTTAGCTACAGCCCCTAAAGACAACATCAAACACACCACGCACACACTACATTACTCTCTACACAGACCCTTTAACTTATTAACTTATTGATCAGTACTCGGTATTTATTTATTTATTTATTTATCTCTTACCTTAGTCTTTGTGTCCCTCTTCCTCGTACCCCTTAAAACACGTCTACACCTTGCCAGATCACCATCTACTACTGCCTTGTACACAGTTTCCTTAAAACGAGAATGTAAATATGTGGCACGATAACCACTGACCTCAGAACTGGCCTGTGTGTGTGTGTGTGTGTGTGTGTGTGTGTGTGTGTGTGTGTGTGTGTGTGTGTGTGTGTGTGTGTGTGTGAGTGTGTGAGTGTGAGTTTGTGTGTGTGCTGATCTAACTGTGTGTATATGTGTGCAGATGTCTTTTTTTTGCATACATTTGGACATGAGGCTCCCATGTGGATTGTGTAGCACACACACACTTACTGTACATGCACACACACATGCATCTGTGTCACACACACACAGACAGGCCTGAGGACGCACACACACACACACACACACACACACACAAACACACAGGTTATTGAGAGTGTGTATGAGAGGAGGAGTGGCAAGGATGTGGGATTCTCTAAATGACTCGGGACAGGGGAGCCTCACATCGTCTCAGTACTGTAATGAGTCTCATTATATAACTTTTCTTCAACTTGACCCCGTTCCCTAAAGGCTGTCGGCCCTCGGATGACTTTAATATGTAACCGACAACATTTAATACTCCTCTTTTGTTAATTTAAACACTTAGTTTTATATTAAAAACGTCCAATCTTCGCACTTCCTTTCTGTAAAACACGTCAGACTGAGCAGATATTTCATCCGACACACTGACATGTTTCAGATTCATTTCAGATATTATTTGGGAAATGTAAAATGGTATCGCTTTAAATGAAAGATTTCCAGTACAACAACAAGCATATATGCAACACATCAACTCTAAATGGAGCCATTGTAAAGACTTATTTAATTGAACAGTTTAGTTGTTGGAAAGTGTTTTAAAGGGCCCATGTCATGGCCATTTCCACTGATCATAATTCCATTGTTGAGGTATACTAAAATAGATTTATACTGTGCATTTCCAAACTCACATTGGTTTCTCATACAGCATCTCTGTAAAGTGTGTGTATTCAGCAGTATTCACTCTCTCCACTAAACGGCTCGTTGCAGCTCTTGCCCCCCCCTCCCTGTGAGCACAGTGTGCTCTGATTGGTCGGGACGTTGTGAATCGCGCTGAGCTCCGTGGAGGTGTGGTTTCCTTGTTTAGCGATACACAGCGAAACACAGCCAAACTCATCCTGAGCACACACAAACTCACAGCCGAAGTAAAGACAATAAGTGTGGCTTGATATTGAGTCAGAAAAAGGTTGATAAACGCTGTGAGAATGGGTCTGCAGAGAGAATTTCGCCCGCGATCCCAACTGTCTGTTATCAGCCTGCAGCCAGGGATGAGAAATCAGCAGAGCTGCCTGCACTGAGTGTGTGTGTGAGGAAGTCGTGGATTGGTCAATTTGGACCAATCAGCAGAGGCTTAACGTAACGGCTCCGCGGACGTAACGTAACGGCTCCACGGATGGGTCCATTTGGTTCCGGGTACGAGCTGACGTCAGCTCGTACCCGGAACCAAACGGACCAATCCGTGGAGCAAAGAAAGAAATTGAGAAATCTCCAACGAGGCGTTTTGGGGAGGAATTTTCTATGTTAGAGTTTTACTCGCTACAGGGTGTACTTTGAGGGTGTGTGACTCTGCAGACCGTTTACATGCATAAAAACCTACATAACACAAGGGGACGGGTAATAACCAGAAAAGCATGACATGGGACCTTTAACTAGTTGGCAGAATGACACTAAAGCTTTGAATATAGCCTTGTTATTTCATCATAAATGCATGTACTGTATAGGGGGGACCTTTAAAAAGTGCTTCCAAGGTACAAAGAAGGTTTTCCAGAGCTTCGTTTGACTTTCTTCCTTCTTCCAACATGATTTTAGTTTAAAACTTCTTTGGAAAAGCAATGAATGCTGTCCGCAGAAACTCCAAAAGTACGTGAGAGGATTCCTGAGTCCGCCTGTCCCTTCTCTGTTTTTTTGTTTTCTGCATCTGTAACTTGTATGGTTTGTTTTTATATAATCTGAACGTGCGTATGTATGTAAGTTATTACTATTATTATAACGACAGCATAAAATCTTGTCTAAATATCTAGCAACATAATCCTTGTGAGAGTGCTTTGGAAACAATATTATGCATCAGATCAAGTCCTAGTGTAAAGATGACGATGAGCAATAAATTAAGATCATTTTTTATTGAATGTTTTACAAAGACATTTATCTTATTGAATAAAGTAGAAGATTTTTAGACAACTTGGTTCGTCTTGGCTGTTTTTTTGTGTGTTTTGTATGTGTCTGTGTTTGTATTTTAACCTGTAATACAACAATGTTACACCCATCTTACACTGCTATTAGACCTATATTACACCCATCTTACACTGCTATTAGACCTATATTACACCCATCTTACACTGCTATTAGACCTATATTACACCCATCTTACACTGTTATTAGACCTATATTACACCCATCTTACACTGCTATTAGACCTATATTACACCCATCTTACACTGTTATTAGACCTATATTACACCCATCTTACACTGTTATTAGACATATATTACACTGTTATTAAAACCCTATTACACCGGTATGACACCTGTATTACAACAATGTTACACCCATCTTACACTGTTATTACACCCATCTTACACTGCTATTAGACCTATATTACACCCATCTTACACTGCTATTAGACCTATATTACACCCATCTTACACTGTTATTACACCCATCTTACACTGCTATTAGACCTATATTACACCCATGCAACACCAATATTACCCCCATATTATATCGTAATTACACTGTCATTACACCCATATTACAATGTTATTAAAACCCTATTACACCGGTATGACACCTGTATTACAACAATGTTACACCCATCTTACACTGTTATTAGACCTATATTACACCCATCTTACACTGTTATTACACCCATCTTACACTGCTATTAGACATATATTACACCCATCTTACACTGCTATTAGACATATATTACACCCATGCAACACCAATTTTACCCCCAATATTACACCGTAATTACACGGTTATTACACCCATATTACACCCATGCAACACCAATTTTACCCCCAATATTATACCGTAATTACACTGTCATTACACCCATATTACAATGTTATTACAACCCCATTACACCACCGGTAGGACACCCATGTTACACTCATATTACACGGTTATTAGACTCATATTACACCCATGCAACACCAATATTACCCCCTATATTATATCGTAATTACATTGTTATTACACCCATATTACACTGTTATTAAAACCCTATTACACCGGTATGACACCTGTATTACAACAATGTTACACCCATCTTACACGGTTATTAGACATATATTACACCCATGCAACCCCAATATTACCCCCATATTATATCGTAATTACACTGTCATTACACCCATATTACACTGTTATTACAACCCCATTACACCACCGGTATGACACCCATGTTACACCCATATTACACGGTTATTACACCCATATTACACCATTGCAACACCAATATTACCCCCATATTATATCGTAATTACACTGTTAATACACCCATATTACACTGTTATTATCCCCCTATTACACCACCTGTATGACCCCTGTACTACACCCATGTAACACCCATATTACATTGTTATTAGACTCATTTTACACCCATGCAACACTAATATTACCCCCCACATTATATCGTAATTACATTGTTATTACACCCATATTACACTGTTATTAAAACCCTATTACACCGGTATGACACCTGTATTACAACAATGTTACACCCATCTTACACTGTTATTAGACATATATTACACCCATGCAACACCAATATTATCCCCCATATTATACCGTAATTACACTGTTATTACACCCATATTACACTGTTATTACACCCATATTACACTGTTATTACAACCCCATTACACCACCGGTAGGACACCTGTATAACACCCGTATTACACTGTTATTACACCTATATTACACCCATGCAACAACAACATTATCCCCCATATTATATTGTAATAACACTGTTATTACACCCATTTTAACACATGGACGCCTGTCAAATAAATGTGTCCGCACAGGATACAGAAACCATTTAAGGGTTAAACTGCAAATCCAGCGAGCTAGGTGACAAGCGAGCAAGCTATCATGTATCAAACCAGCTAGAGAGTGGTGCAGATGTGATATTTCTGTAGAAGACCCTGAAGGCAGCATCTCTCTGGTCTGTTTAGTCGTCTCATTTAGACACTTATTAGCAACCGAACACATAAAAAAGTCATTTTTAGAGCTACCACTTTCATCCAAATCAATAGACAGTGTAGGAATGAGGAATTTTAGTAGGCTGAAAGTTAGCATCACAAAGGCTCCCGCAACAAAGAGCCAATGGGATTTTTCCATGTGATTTTGGATTATTGCAGAAAATAATGTGTCAAACAAACATTTATGATACTTACACGTTTAGTTCAGCAGGATAATCTCCGCATTTTAAAACCACTTCATGATTTCTGAAGTGAAAAGCTAATGTTTGGCTATAATGCTGAGCTAAAGATAAGCTAAAGATAAGCTAAAGGCTAAGCTAAAGGCGGCTAATGTTGGCCGTGATGACGTTTATTCGTCTCATTTAGACACTCTCCGGTGGGGTATTAACTGACATATTATATTTCAGGATAACAACGAAAAACACAGTCAGAAAAACTTCCTGACGAACCGTCGATGAAGTGCTGACTAATTTCAGGGTTTTATGACTCATTCTTGCACCACTGTATGGCATATAAGGACATTTAAAAAAATATATATATATCAATGTTAGTTAACAGTGACTTTACGACCATATTAGGATTCACAGTTTGATCTTGGAAAGTCAGCTTGCTATCTAGCTATAATTCAGATTTAGGTAACAGAATGCTAGCTTTTAAATCCTCAATATATACTTCCTGTCTTTTTGCTATGCGTTGCTATCCAGAGAAACTGCAGTTCTTTGTCTCTGACCATCAGTGTTTCCATTTCACTACTTCACATTTTACAGCTATGTCTCCGGGACACGCAAGCAAAAAGTCTTTAGTTGAAATCTGCAAAGAGCACAAAGAGCGAGGGACCGGAGACCTGGAGGGGAAATAAAAGAGACTGAAGGATGGGAGTCAGAGGCAGATGGTCATATAAGACACTCAGGGGAAGATGGAAAGCTACAATTTCTTCTCCTCCACTGCTTCTTGTAACTCATGAATAATAGAAAACATTAGATATAGGAGGGCGCTCACTTTCTGTCAGAGCCTCCTGGTCTCTCTCTGTCTCTTTCACCGGCTACCTTTATCTCCATCTTATCACTCTCACTGCATGAATCCACTGCGTGCTTCATAAACTAGAGTACGACCAAAAGTATTGCCTCTGGATCTTAACATATATCACAACATATCCTCAAGTGAGCCTATGCCATTTAAAAAAGAAAGAAATTAAACTAATAGGCAAAAAAAACAACCTTGCTTCAGCTTAATTCAGCTTTTAAAGAACTACAGCACGGTCACATGACTTCACGTCACCACTGCTAAGCTAAAGGTGGCTAATGTTGGGCTATAAAGGAACTACAGCACGGTCACATGACTTCACGTCACCACCGCTAAGCTAAAGGCAGCTAATGTTGGGCTATAAAGGAACTACAGCACGGTCACATGACTTCACATCACCACCGCTAAGTTAAAGGTGGCTAATGTTGGGCTATAAAGGAACTACAGCACGTCACCACCGCTAAAACACACAAATTCGGGACAGGATTATATTTATTGGTATTTTTCTCGATCAACCGTCCAATCAACTTCACATTTGGCCGGTGTATCGGTCAGGACGGAAAGAAGTGCAGAGTTGAGTGTGAATTTTGTTTGGATGAGCAATTCTATAGAAATACAGAAGGCCGAGCATTTGACCCGTGCCAAACAGTAATATTTCGAATGAAAGAAGAGGAGACGGTGGGACAGGGTGTGTCTGTCTGCTTTTTATGGGTCAGCTCCCCTCAATCCCTTCCACACACACTGACACGCACACACTGATACACACACACTGACACACACACACACACACACACACACACACACACACTAATGCACTCAATCCCCCTCACACTCACTGCTAAATCCTCACCCCCCATTGTCTCTTTCCCCCTGAAATCCTCAAACCATCGGATTTCCTCCACACACACACACACGCACACACACACACACACACACACACACACACACACACACCACACACACACACACACACTCCATCTCCAGTCTGTCTGCAGTCAGGGCTAATGCACTGGTTAATGACCCTCTAACCCCCTATATTCACTCTCAGATTACACCCTTGTGTACACAGGAATACACACATCTCTGCATGTGTGTGCACATTCACGCATAGACTTAAAACACACACAAACACACACACACACACACACACTAGGATGCACATACACAAACAAAACTGGAACTAATGGCCTGTTGGTCCTCTGCATCTACATTCAGGAGTGGATTAGGATTAACGATCCACACACACTCAGAAGAGAAACAGAAGCAATCTCTAATGCACATTCTGCTGGTGGTGATAATCTCTGCCTCTCTTGTTCCCAACACACAACACACACACACACACACACACACACACACACACACACACACACACACCCGGCCGACTGCTCTCTATGCTGCCGAGGTCACCAGATGCCATCTAATCCGGGAGCTTTAATCCATGCTTTCGGGGACCTTCTCCCTCTGACCCACTCTCTCATGAAGGCATTGCTCTGTGTTTTAAAAGGGAGTATCGCTGCTGGCAAAAGCTGTATTTTTACATTTGGTTTCCCAGTTGGTCTCAGACATGTTAAACCTCCCTTAAGCCTTTTCAGAAGATAGTGTCCAAACAAAAAGCTGAATTTGTCAACATTAGAGCTTCAGTATGCTTCCAAAGAACGACCGAATCTGTCTCTAACGTCCCCATCGAACTAAAGCTGCGTTCTGGATGCGTTTTGAGGGGAAATGTATTTTCTGTGCTTTGATTTAAATCAAGGACATTAGGCGATGAAACTACTTGGTTAAGCTGAGGCAAAAATAACACGTAGGTCTAATAAAAGGTTGCCTTGCCATTGATCCCAAGATCCATTTTTCCAAAACCCCAATAGTTGGAAAAATGTTCCATTGGACCAATAACCCATTCGTCCAGCAGGTCGTTACCCCAAAAACAAACGCCTATTTCTCTGAAAATACACACTTTTAGCCCTGAAGTGTTTACCATTACCTTAACCAATCTCGCCTCTCATGCATCAATCCCACCAACGAAGTACTAACCAATCAGGAAGAGGGCGATTCATGAATATTTTCAAATCTAACAGCCTTTCGGGCAAATTGGTTCTGGTCCAAATTGGATAGTTTTGGGATTATTTGGATCTTGGAATGATGTGATTTGGAAATAAAGTCAGATCACGGTTTGCCTATATGTTTGTTATTGATATGTACGTCAAAAACAACCCTAACCTGAGATGTAAACAAAGATATGTCCTCCCTGCACCACTATGTTCTTTTGTTAAAGGTGACGCTAAAGAAATAAGCTAAAATAACTCAGTCTGAACACCTCCATGTACAATCTTTGGGATACTGTGATGGGGTAGCATGCCCGATAGAAGGATGGCTAGTAAAACAAACCACTAAGTTCTCTTATTCAATTCAATTCAATAACTTTATTAGCATGACCATAGCTACATATAGTATTGGTAAAGCTCTGTGTAGTTGCAACATCTATACACAAATACATACATATAAACAAACTGTCCAACTCCATTAACTCTCAGACAGATATGACCCGTGTGTCTCGTGCTGTCCTGCAGATTAGGTTTCATCTCCTCTTTACGTCCCCATCAACCCTCATTATCGCAGCAAGGGTTAATCCTGCAGCTCAGACGCTCACACACACTCTGCCGGACGCTCACACACACTCTGCCGGACGCTCACACACACTCTGCCGGACGCTCACACACACACTCTCTGCCGCATCCAGATGGAGCTGTCAAGAAACTCAAATGTTTTTACAAGTGTGTGTGCCAGCTTTCTGTGGCACCACGAATTACTGGCCAACATTCAGGGAGTTTTTGGATCTCCTGACAGCGAGAAACATTAGTATTACTAAAAGTGAATTGAATGGCAAAGGAAGAAAGAAAGGCAGATCTAAGGAAGGAAACGCCCCTTTAGTAAATGTCCCTGTTTTCATTTCTGTCCCCACCACGGCCCATCGTCCTATTGTAAAGCGTCTTTGGGTTTCTTGAAAGGCACTATATATATATCTAAGTTATTATTCCTATCATAGATATCCTGCAGCAGTTTATAAAGTCATTCAAATCCACCAGCTGACAGACATTAATACATAAATAATCATCATCTAGATATGATTCGGAAATGGGACATTACACATAACGAGTACTTTTACTTTTGATACTTTAAGTATATTTTGCACTTTAGTAAGATTTTGCATGCAGATTATTTTGACAGTTTAGATAGATAGATAGATAGATAGATAGATAGATAGATAGATAGATAGATAGATAGATAGATAGATAGATAGATAGATAGATAGATAGATAGATAGATAGATAGATAGATAGATAGATAGATAGATAGATAGATAGATAGATAGATAGATAGATAGATAGATACTTTATTAATCCCAATATGGGAAATGTTTTGTTACAGGACCAGTTAACAATTCTAGATGTATATAAATAGAATGAAAATGAAAAATAGTATATCAAATACAAACAATATAAACATTTCAGGATTAATTAAAATGATCTTTAAAAAGGTTAAAAAGACTGGAATATGGGCTCATAACACCGGGAGCTCCTCCAACAACATGTCATTAAAGCAGCAATTTGTTACCCTTGACAGCCCTGCTGTTTGATACTTGGACATATGGGAATTACATTGTGTTTGACCCCCCCCCCCCCGGTCCATTGACCTCATATTTGATCTGGTAATGAGAATTGAGCGTCCGACTTGTTTCTGGGTTAGTAATGATCTGAGCTTGGATTACTGCCTGGTTGCAGTGTGTGGTGTGGATGGAGAACGCAGGATTATCACATTACATCTCACCATATGGAGCTACACGTCTTTCTATAAGTGGTTAGATTCTCAGTTTGTTGGATTATCCGAACAGACGGATGTTTCTCTCTCTTGGTTTACAAGGAAATAAAAGGCTCTTCATGGTTTATGGTGACAGTAGAATATCCAATTACTCTAGTTTTCAGGTTTTCAATTACTTTGTTTCCTGTGATGTAGATTCATCACTGCAGTTTCACATTGTTATTTTATAAAGAAATAACAATGAAATCTCCTTTAAAGCTTCTAACAGAGGTGGAAGAAGTACTTATATATATATTTATTATTTGTTATTTTCTCTATTCCACCTTTTTAATTATTTGTAATCTCTGAACATACTGCTGCTTTTGTATCTACCTACCTACCTACCTACCTACCTACCTACCTACCTACCTACCTACCTACCTACCTACCTACCTACCTACCTACCTACCCCTACAACCTACCTACCTACCTACCTACCTACCTACCTACCTACCTACCTACCTACCTACTACCTACCTACCTACCTACCTACTACCTACCTACCTACCTACCTACCTACCTACCTACCTACCTACCTACTACCTACCTACCTACCTACCTACCTACCTACCTACCTACCTACTACCTACCTACCTACCTACCTACCTACCTACCTACCTACCTACCTACCTACCTACCTACCTACCTACCTACCTACTACCTACCTACCTACCTACCTACTACCTACCTACCTACCTACCTACCTACCTACCTACCTACCTACCTACCTACCTACCTACCTACCTACCTACCTACCTACCTACCTACCTACCTACCTACCTACCTACCTACCTACCAACCTACCTACCTACCTACCTACCTACCTACCTACCAACCTACCTACCTACCGACCGACCGACCGACCGACCGAGCGCCCCCCAGATCTGGCGCCCTAGACCACCACCTATGCCAAAGATCGGCCCTGCCAGTACATACAGTGGCAATGTCTCAAGATTTAGCAAAAATACACCTTTATTGAACATACAGTAACACACATACTACAAATCCACATAACAAACAATCAAAAATGAAAAAGGGTCGCCACTTACTATTATTATTTTATTATTTTTTATTTATTTATTATTTTGGGTACCTGGCTGGCGCCCCCTGGCAGTGGCGCGCATATTTCAGCAGCGGCACTGCGCCGCCACTATTTGTATATAGGGGAAACACTGCCTATATATACACAATCAACAGACACATTTATACATATGATGTGCAATGCCTTGTCTTTTTATGCTGCTCCCAAATTGGGATTAAAGTACTTCTTATCTGATCTTATAAACTGGGAACACGAGGCTTTCTGTTTCCCAGATGAAGCACCAGGTCACTGGAGGTTTATCTCCTATTTCTGTCTTCTCCGTGGAGCCTCATTTTCCCCACGATGACATCTTCTCTCTGAAGGTGTGAAACCAGACGAGCTGCGAACACGGAGCAACACGCCGGCCCTCTGAGGGGTTTCTCCTGCAAAGCTTTTTCTGCAATCGCTCTTCACTTTGTGTGGATTTTTCACATTAAACCTAGGGTAGGCAGTTTAATTCAGAATATTCTTGCATGTTATATTGGTTGAAATTGTCTTTACATCAGAATCAGAATCAGAAACAGATTTATCACCGGGTAGGTTGACACGTTTGAGGACTTGGTGTCGTGGTTCATACATAAAAGTAAAACAAAAATTAAAAACACAGATAGAAAACTATTTTAACATAAAATAAATTTATTCACATTGAAATAGAATGGGACAGACAGGAATCATTATTATCTGAGAACTCACAGCTCCATGGTTTCTCATGTTGCTTTGATAACTTTACATTCAAAAATCTTAATTCTTCCATCTGTATATCGTGTCTTCAGACTTTACCTTTGGTATTTAATGCACTAGCTATTTCTTGCACACCCAATGTTAACAATATCCAATTGTATATTTTATTAGCTGTTATTGGCCCTTTATAGTGTATATTTAGTCTTCAGATATATATCTTTCACTGTCATTATGTTCTTCACATGTAGCAGAGTTAAAGCTATAGCATTTATCTTGAGTTGTGTTTCTGAGTTGAGTAGCGGAAATGTAAGACTAATAATAATTCAGATTGTATCTCTGTTTTGGTCTCCACCAACTGTTACTGGAAGTTTCTGGCTCTTTAGCTTCTTATTAATCACCAGCTAACCGCTATATATATTTTTAATAGATGTAATGATAAGATGTTGGAACACGGGGAAAGCCTGCTGTATTTTTCCATGGCTGTATATGGAGAGAGGATCTGCTTCATCAAGATGTGTTCACTGACCCGTGTGCTTTCTGACTTTAGAGCGTTGAAATCTTTGCCTTAAAAGGGAAACGTGGTACAGTTGTTCTCCTCTCCATGATCCACCTGCCTTTATCCAATATATCATATTACAATTACTTGTATATAGACTCTCCTCGCACTATTTCTATTCTATTTTATTTGTATTTACTTGCACTGTTTTATCAGTTTTATTGTGTTGCACTGTTGGAGGAGCCTGTCACCTAAGATATTCAATGACATATCTACACTGTAGCTAATGTACAAATGACAATAATAGCCTTGAATCTTGACTCCCTCCCCCCCTCTCTCATATATAAGTTATAATATATGGCTCTTCTTTACCGTCCTCTCCTCTCCTGTGCCGGGAGACGTGGGTCACTCAGGGGGCAAACTTCATTTCCGTAAATGAGGACAGAAAAAGAAATCCTGACACACTAGTTACTTAACGACACACTGCCCCCCCCCTCAACCCGACGCAAGCCGGGACCTGTTTGTAGAGCTAATTAGTGTGTGTGTGTGTGTGTGTGTGTCTGTGTGTGTGTGTGTGTGTGTGTGTGTGTGTGTGTGTGTGTGTGGTGTGTGTGTGTGTGTGTGTGTGTGTGCAAAGGGTTGTGGCCCAGTTTTGACTGAATAAAATAAGATATACTTTATTGATGACAATCTGGGAAATGTTTTCGTCACAGCATCATGTAGATAAGACAAACACATGAATAAGAAGTAAATAATAAACAATAAAGATATACATATCAGCAGGAGAAACAAAATACACAAAACAGTGAACATTAGCAGCAAGTATACAGTATATACAAATTCAATATAGGAAAGACATATATCACTAGATCTAAATAATACACAATATAAAGACAATACGGAATAAGTGGAATACTCTACAATACACAATCTCACCAAGCTACATCAATATATCACACATTATACTACAGAAACATTAGCATTGGATCATAGATAGATTGTGTACTGTAGTGCCGAGAGACGGGAGTCGGAGGTGGTGTGTCAAAAGACAAAGCTGGACAGGATGATAACATTCTCAAGCCCGGGAAATCTAACAGACAGGAAAAAAAAGTTCTGAATTATGTCACCACCACCACACAAGCCCCCCCAGAATTCACCCGTAGTCAAAATCCTCGCATCCTCGGCGAGTAAGGCCAAAGGGGCCGAGGAGGGCTGTGCCGCAGGTGAGGGCGAGGGCATCAACGAGGGCAAGGGCACCCCGGCAGGGGGCGGGGGGCGGGGCATGGGGGGGCGGGGGGCGGGGCATGGGAGGACGGCCCCGACGTGGAGGCAGCGTCCTATCGACGGACACGGTCTCAAGTCTGCCACCAACGTCCATTACCAGGCTCGTGTCCCCGTGTCGTATGCCCTTGAACGGGCCGTCGTAAGGGGGCCGCAGGGGGCCGTGGGGGGCGTCGTGGTGAATGAAGACAAAATCCGCCGAACGTAGACCGGGGGACCCCCTGAAAGCGGGGTTGCTGTGCTGCGACGTGGGGACGGGTCTGAATGTCCCGGCAGTCTCCAGCAGGGAGGAGCGCTGCCTGGCTGGAGACCAGGGCACAGTGGCGTCCGGAATGAAATCCCCGGGGACTCGTAGCATCTGGCCATACACAAGTTCTTCCGACGAGGATTGCAGGTCTTCTTTGGGGGCGCACCTGAGGCCGAGCATTACCCACGGGAGCTTATCCATCCAGTTGCTGTCCGTCAAGCCGGCACGCAGGGCCGCCTTCATCGATCGGTGGAAACGCTCACATAAGCCATGTTCGGTTCAGTCTCGGATACTTCAACAAGACTTACGTCGGGGTCACCAATGTAGTGCCGAGAGACGGGAGTCGGAGGCCGTGTGTCAAAATACAAAGCTAGTCGTTGAATAAACATGGAACAGGATGATAACACTCCCGGGAAATCTAAAAGACAGGAAAAGGAAGTTCCCGTGCACTAAAATGTCCGTGCGGAAACATACCCACCGATAGTTCCGTGGGTGAATTATGTCAACCCAACACAGTATCCTCATTACGTAATCCCATTACATGTAATCCGTTACTCTAGAGAGGGCAGGTGAAGATAGGAGATGGAAAAAAAAAAAAAAGCAGAGGGAGGGAGGGATGCTAATGAGTTGCTAACAACGAAAGCACCCCCGTCCCATGTGAGTTTCCTCAATGTGATCATTCACACACAGCGTGAGAGTGTGTGTGCGTGCGTGCGTGTGTGTGCGTGCGTGTGTGTGTGTGTGTGTGTTTTCCTTGGTGGAGTCATTACCGGTTGTCCCGCTCTCTCGGGGGAGTCGGTGTTTACGCAGCATGGTTTCTGGGATGTCAGCACCAGGAGTCGTGCATCCTTCATCACCATGGCGACCAACATACGCAACGATCCTGTCACCTTCAGAAATCAAACACAACTCAGTCGTCTGAAAACCATAAACCATGAGTCACATGAATTACCTTCAGTGATGTACAGTAACTCACAGAGGGCAGAGGGGGAAGAAGTACTAATGTTGTACTTGAGTAAAAGTAGAAGTACTCAGATCTTGTCCTTGAGTAAAAGTAGAAGTACTCAGATCTTGTACTTGAGTAAAAGTAGAAGTACCAGAGTGTAGGAATACTCTGTTACAGTAAAAGTCCTGCATTCAAAATGTTCCTCAAGTAAAACTAGAAAAGTATTATCATCAAAATATAGTGAAAGTAGCGACAGTAAAAGTAGTCATTGTGCAGATTGGTCCGTTTCAGAATAATATATATGATATGTTTTATAATAATTGATCATTAAAGTGTTCTCAAAGCTGGTAAAGGTGCAGCTAGTTTGAGGGTCACTGCCAGAAAGTGAGAACAGGATGAAACTGGTATCTTAACAACCTAAACTGTAACCATCAGATAAATCTCTCCCTGTGCAGCAAACTCAAGAGATCAACATGTTCAGGTCAAAAGTTTAAACTCCTACAGAGGGGGTTTTGACGTAAGTCCAAAGGACAAAGATTACTTGATAACCCTAACGCTTCAAAATTTCTAATGAAGTTGAGATAAAGAAGTCACGTTTATCGGTCCACCAATGAGACGCTGATGCTGAGGGTTGACACATATCTTATGAAGTGAGCGGTGTCAGTGTTTGCACAACACTCACGAGGAAACCTCAGCCTCAGCATAATCTCCGGCCTCATCACAACATGCATATATTTTAATATATTTTTACATTGAATATTAAGCAGTGGTGATTCAAAAACATTCACACAAAACCCCACGGACTAATCGCCTTACTGTGGTGATATGAGACTGCTATGTGTAGAACTCGGACCAGCCACAATGAGTCATTTGACTTTATCTCCTCAGCTTTGAGGGGAATATAGTATCTAGAGAGACTGCTATGCGTAGGCGTTGGACCAGCCCCATTGAGCGTCTCCCCCTTAAGCTCCTCGACCATGAGGGGAATATACCACCTATAAAACAGCATTCCTTTGGAAAGCATTTAGACAGTGTACAAGCTGAGATTGATCTAGAATGTAGCTCAACAACCACCACATTTGTGATAAAAGTTCTGAACAGCAATACAGCTTTAAATATGTATTCATACAATAATGGAGAATGGAGAGAAAGGCATGGGAGGGTTAGGCATGTCATGTGAATATGTGTCACTGTAGCTCGAGTTGACTGCCTGAACTAGCTCACAGTATTAGTTCTATTGATCCTAATCATCTTTTGAGAAAATGCACAGAGGGTGAAGTTAAGGAGCATTCGATCCTTTGAATATCTCGTCTTTAGAGCATGAAGGAAGGTAGAATTAGAGGTGACAATCAAAACAAATGGACTTATATTATATACAAACAGTTTTCGGTGACAGTATTGATAAGAAACAGACAACAGAAAAGAGAGCATTAAATATTCCAAAGTTATATTCCTAAAAGAGTATGGAAGAACAGAACTTTAAGTCATGGTGTAAAAATATGGTTATTGAACTGCATTTTTCTATCACGCTTATCCAGTCTGTACCCTCTTAGAGCAGCACTAACACATTTACAGCCCTTCATAGAACTTGAAAGAAGACTTCAAAACATCTATATTTTACTCAGAAGGAAGAGGTATAACACAATCGTAATAAACACACAACATTAACACATTTTTTATTTATTTCTTTTCAACAATTCTTTTTTATATTTATACATGTTTTGTTGATGTTATTCTGTTGTGTCATATCAGCTCTGCTGAGTTAAATATTCCAGTGATGATATAAAGTCATTTAAATGCACTCATATGTAATCTGTACACCCTGTTAGCAAGATATGACGCACAGTAATGCACACAGATATATTCTACTTTTGGTCATTGCTTTTTATTGAATACATTTCAATATTTTCCATCAGATCAGATTTAACTATTTAGGAGCTTCATATTTGTGATATATATGACTGTCAATCCTCTGTGTTAGATTTCATTATAATCCATCAACAATTGTTCAGATATTTGGTTCTGGACAGACATTGGTACCATCGTGAGGAAGTTGCAGATTTACTTTTAAAGCTGCAGTTATGAGTCAGGATTTGGACGAATTAAAATAAGAGCAGAAAACTGAGAAACAGTTAAATATACGGTACAGTTTGTGCCGGTGTCACATCTTTCGGGTAAATGTGAGAGGAAATGGAGCCAAAGACACGTCGTGTCCTCAAACACAGATCACTGAGATATGGAAGTACAGCCTCACAGACCTTTGTGACTGGTGACTGATTCATGTCTATTGGTTACACTCACTCACTGTGTACGACAAGATACTTAAAGCTCTTTTTAACAGCAAGAAAATAATACATAGGCACCCTGCCAGTGGCGGACTGAGAAGAAAATGTAGGCCAGGAGTTTGGCTCCATCTCAGGACAATCTGTTCAGACCACAAGTCCACTGATTTGATAGGCAAACCTCATTTGTTGATGGTACAAGTAACCTTCTTGATATACATTTGGCCACGATGTTCACCTGCGAGGAAAGTTATCAAGATAAAACATACAAACTTTTTGGACTGACCAACAACTAGTCAGTCTGATAACTCCGAGTTTTCAAGGGTAGGTGTGAACTCTAAAAAACTCACTAGTTAAACCACCATCATAGCACATACATATGTAAGAGACTAGACACACAAAGAGAATGAGACACAGTTCAAATGCTCAAATGATGATCTGGTATTCAAGTATCAAGGATATCAAAAGTATCCAAAACTTCCACATGCACTTTATTAGTTCTTCCACTATTACATTAAGTCGAGCACTGCTTTGAATTCCATGTTGTGATACAATCCTGTGAATGTAGCCTCTGATTTAAGGCTGCAACATATTAGAAGAATATGTCTTTTTCTGCAATATATATCACAATATATATCACAATATATATCACAATATATATCACAAAATTAATAAAAATAGTTCAGCCTATACGGGAAAATGTAACATACTAACGAGTATAGGCCATCAATACATCCAACGAATTGGATGGATATGAGTTATCATAACCCAGCATAAAGCACACACCCTCAAAGCATGGTTGAAGAGACGGGCTACGATACTATACGATAATACTTTATTTTCAGATCGAGTCTGACATTTGTCTTGATTCACAGCAGCTCCATTTGCAACATCAGACAAAGACAAATATCTAAGACAAGATGCAGGGGAAAAAACATTAAAAAAAACATCACAATCTCTGAAGAGAAAACATGATAAAGACCCTCTAACGTACATTTGACCTGGGATTTAGCTCTGGATTAAAACTGAGGATTGACTGGACTATAAACAGTGCTTCAGTCTGACGTTATTAAATCGTGGGACCCTGTATCTCTGATATGATGGCAACAATTCATAATCACAGTTCAGGACATGGTTGGTTCAGAGAGGATGTTGTTGGACAGCCTAAATATGTTGTTATGTGTGTGCTCTGTGTTACAAGAAGGGTGTTACAAGAAGGTGTGTTGAGGACTCCAACCACTCTCTGCTCTTCCATTACTTTCTGATTGGTCCATTCCCCCGTCAACACATTCCTATTTGCTATTTTACAGCTGGTAATTGGTAGTGTTGACAATGAAACAAAAAAAAAGTTTGACGGAAAGATGGATCAGAAAGACCATCTGCCCACCGGGAAATGTCCAGTCCGCCTCTCCCACCTGCCAATAAGTGAGAACCAAGAATTCTCGGTGGCCACGGTGTAACAGGATGAAACTGGTGTCTGGTGCTCCTCAAGCCTAGCCGTTAGATCAATCTCTCCCTGTGCAGCAAACTCAAGAGATCAAAATGTTCAGGTCAAAAGTTTAAACTCCTACAGAGGGTGTTTTGACGTAAGTCCTAAAGACAAAGATTACCCGATAACCCTAACGCTTCAAAGTTTCCACTGATGATGAGATAAAGAAGTCACGTGTGTCCGACCACCAATGAGACGCTGATGCTGACGGTTGGCACAGATCTTATGAAGTGAGCGGTGTCAGTGTTTGCACAACACTCACGAGGAAACCTCCGAGCAGAATGGCTGCAGTCTCAGAGCTCTCCGTGCTGCTGTTTGCTCTCATCAGCAACATTCACGCTGAAGAACTCATCACCATCCGAGAGGAGAACGACTCTTTCACCTTCGAGCTCCCAGAGGAGGCCAGCTCCTGCCTGATCTCCAGATTTGTTGGTGAGGAGAAGCTGGTCCTGTGGAACACCTCTGACCTCTGGAACCAGAACTCCTCAGTACCTGAAGACCTGAAACAACGACTCGTCAGCATGGCCAATACTTCTTCCTACATGATCCAGAACCTGACCCATTCAGACTACGGCCTGTACCAAGAGGAGTGCTGGACTGAGGGCCAAGTGACTCATGAGAAACACTTCACAATTACTGTTTGTAGTTCAATAGAAAAGATCAGAAAGGCAGATAGGATACCTGAAAAAACAATTGACCTGCCTTGTCCTGGAGCAGCTGATCACCTGGATGTCCAGTGGCTCAAATGGGATCATCGATCTGAGCAAGAACTATGGACCAGAGTTTTTGGGGACAATACGACATCAGTGATGGACAATGACAGAGGAAGATACCAAGTGGTGGAAAACACATCAGCTCTACGTATATCCAGCATGTCGACCACGGTCTTAAATATGTACACCTGTCTGGTGATGAACCAACAGCAGTGTGTCAGCAGTCACCCTGCACAGGTTGTGCTGAACACAGAGTGGATGTATCGCTCAGTGGAAGAAACGGCTGTGTTGCAGTGCCCTGTCACTGATCTCAGTGATGAGGAGCCTCCACATTGGGAGGATAGATTCTACACAATTGATCAAGGAAAACATATCCATCTTTGGGTGAAGTGGACAAGAACTACTCTCTGGTGTTTACATCGGTGACATTAAATCACTCAGGTGTGTACTTATGTAAAACCTCAATCCCTGTAAAAGTATATATACTGGTGGTGTGCCCCAAATTCCCCCCCCCTGCTGTAGAGCTCTTCTCAGAGGGAGAAGAAGTCACTCTCAGATGCAAAGCTGGGAACAAGGGTCAGAGTTATCATTGGTTCTTTAAGTCGACTCGAACCGGAGGAAGAACCTTTAGTCAGTATCATATGACCAGGACCATTGGGGACAGATACCCTGATGGGAGATTGGTCATTCCTAATGTCTCTCTGCAAGACACAGGAGAGTATTGGTGTCCAGTTCTTGACAGAAATCATCAGTGTCTGATTTCCACCAAAACCGTCCTGAAGCACAGAGACCCCTTTGGGGTTCACTCCACCTTCTACGCAGTGAGATGCTCAGCGCTCAGTGTTCTGCTGCTGATGCTCTGTGTTGTTGTAGTCACTGTGACCCTGAGGACCACAACACGGGACACTTAATATGCATCTGTTCATTTCAGTTCACTCTGTCCTCGTCCTCTTTAATACAGCGGCTCAGAAACAGGATTTAAACACTGGATGTTAGACATTCATGCAAATACTACATCTGACTCTGATCACAAGAGATAGAGACAGAGAGAGAGAGATTACAAAGACCAACGGCAACATGTCATTATATTATTATTATTATTTGGATTGATCAATTATTTAAAATGTGTCATTTAAAATTACAAAAGGTGACACTTAAGATAGCAATTAAAATATATATCTACCCAAAAATAGAAATACTCAATAATACTGATAAAAAAGGATTTGATTATCTGAAGTACATATATATTTTTATTATTATTATAAACATATATTTAGTTTTGTATGAAGAAATTGTTTTATATTGTAAATATATGTTTCCTGTGTCTTGCTGTTCTTGTAGAGACATGTGATTATAGGATCACTGCTTTGGGCTGCACCGTGTTTTTATATATAAAGTTAAAATGTCACTTATCAACTTTTAAACATTGCTTTTTCAATGAATGTTTTTAATTCAATACTTTTTTATCTTGTGTTATTATACTCATGTTTTATTTCAAACCAAATGATTGTGATTTCATT
>CM062277.1:4462871-4542871 GCA_031216635.1 Dissostichus eleginoides
TTTAACAAATAAGACTACAACTCCCATGATGCCACGCTCCTACAGGTATAAGGATTGATAGAGCCCTAAATAAACGTTATGTGAGCTTAAAATCACAGTCTATTTTTTACTTTTCATACATAAAAGGTGACACAAAGTGCTTCACAATTCAAAAACTTCAAACAAATTAAAACAGGTATTAAAACATAAATAACATATAACCTGTGTTTATTAACACAGGTACTAAATACATAAAGTTACTAATTGTACCGTGAACGAGCTTTAACACATTATCTCATGTCAGATAGACTTTAATTGGCAATGGTGGCTGTCTACCAATAAAAACAACAACTCCCATGATGCAACACTCCTTCAGTTGTTTGGATTGAGAGACCCCTAACGGCAGGAATGACAAACTGCACCTTTCAATACTGTCTTATTTAATAATAAGCACCAACATTCAGTGCTATAGTATTCAGAAATATGATCAGCTAAATGTACAAAACATATCAGAAGTGCAGAAAGGTGTTCTCCATGTGTGATATATTATTATTAAATATATGACATCATTAGAGTACTGAGCAGTTCTTCCATCTCTGGATTCATTATCACCATTTGCACACTGCCAATACTCTGAGAAACACTAGTTAAATACATGAAGCATCATCTCATCATCTCGTTTACCTGCAGTGTGTCCGAACGTAAACTAACACCGCCCCCTGCTGGTGTGTGTGTGTGTGTGTGTGTGTGCGTGTGTGCGTGTGTGCGTGTGCGTGTGCGTGTGTGTGTGTGTGTGTGTTGCTAACAAGAACAACAGATTACTGCTGTTTTAAAAATATGCAAAAATGTGCAAACAGCAGAGGTGGGAAGTAACATTTACTCAAGTACTTAAGTACAATTTTGAGGTACTTGTACTTTACTTGCTATTTTGTACTTCTTCTCCACTACAGTTCAGAGGTACATGGTGTACTTCTACTCCACTACATGTATTTAATACCTTTAGTTACTTTACAGATGTGGATGAATGATGTGAAATATAATCAAGTGTTAAATCAGACTTTAGTTCCACCTGGAGCAGGGGCGGATCTACCGGGGTGGCATGGGGTGGCAACTGCCCCCTAAAAAATAGCCTTGCCACCCCAGTTGGCATCTTTGTTTTGAAAGAAAAGTTGTGGCTCATCGGACATTTATGAGAAAATCTCTAATGTCCGAGTGCAAGTGAATGCAGCACAAGACGCGAGTCTTGTAACCCCGGCCCTGGCGTGAGCTTGGAAATAATATGATTGGCGGCGATTTCATTTGAACGGGACGGCGCAAAACGAGAAGCATTCGGATCCAAGCAGACGGAAGGAATGAGGTATTTGCGGTCTACAATGACAGAGAAGAGACTGTCAGTGTGGCTGCACTCAGCATTGAATCAAAACGAACTAAAGCTTTGGATCTTAATCAGTTTGTGAGGCGTGTTGCTGAACAACATGGTAATCGCTGCATTCAGCTGTAATAGGCATGCCAACTTGATGCTCTGCTCACGGATGACTCGATGAGCATAAAAAACTGTTAAGATGATGACCTTGTATGTGTGTATATATTCTTTTCTTTGTGGGGGTCTGCCCCCAAAAAACAGTTTTAAGTCCTGAGAAAGTCAAATAAGACGGTGTGTAAAACTGCACTGCCCAGCCAACAGAAAGTAACCACTTTGATTGAACTAGGCCAGCAGGTAAGGGCTTTCCACTGGATAATAACTGCAGCAATGTATATGTTTTAGCTGAATACACGTGTTTTAACCCTAACTGATGCAGTTAGTCACTTCTTTAATGTTTGTTCTTTCTGATGTAAAGTCAAGGTTGTAACTGTTTGCAGTAAAGTCGTGGGGCGCTGAACTGTTCCTTTGGATCTTTTGAATTTTGATACATGATATAATTACTTGTCTTTCAAATTTGAAGGAGGGTGAGCAAGCATCTTGAGGAACATTCATCATTAACTCCTCCAAAAAATATAGTTTATTCAATAATAAATGAATATGTGAATCATAACAGTGATTGACAGCTGATAGGAATAATATGATTGTTAATAGTATCATATTCATTCAGACAAACATCGATGAGACAGTTAATTCATGTACTTATTGCAGCAGTCTGCATACATTTGGTACGGTCTAAGAGTGAATCAAACTCATTCAGTTATTGTTCAGTTAAAATTCATTAAATGATGTCTGCCACCTTATATATTTATATGTAAGGCTTTACTGATGTGCCACAATAATGTCACCTAATGTTATTGAGTTAAAATATTAATATTGTGGCTTTCCAAGTTAACATTGATTGAAATCAGCATATACTGGGGGGGATGCGACCCCTCAAAATCTCCTGCCACCCTCTTGCCAGCCCATGAATATTTGTCTAGATCCGCCCCTGACCTGGAGTAAATTCACAAGCTACCCTGCAGTATACAAAGTCATTCAAACTAGCTGCTCCTTTACCAGCTTTGAGAACACTTTAATGATCAATCATTATAAAACATATCATATATATTATTCTGAAATGGACCAATCTGCACAATGACTACTTTTGACTAGTACTAGTACTTCTACTTTTGCTCAAGTACAAGATCTCAGTACTTCTCCTACCACTGGCAAACAGAGAAGATCCAACACATTTAGACTGTATTTATTGATTCAGTTTCATTTATTGTTTATTTATCCTGGGGCAAGTTGGGTTTTGTGACAGATTTTCCATTCAGGAATAAATAAAAATAAAAGATAAATAAAATAGAATACACACATCAAATAGAAACAGATTAAATATTTGATGCAACACAAGCATTACATCGAGTTTCTTTTAAATATATTCCTGAAGTAATACATTTGCATAACTTTGCTTCAATGTTCAATATATCTGCAATCAGAGTTAGAAGTCCTTTCAAGATGTTCACACTAAAAGGTGATAACCAGCACTCCGCGTGTTCTCGTTGCTCAGAACGAGATCTCGACCAACCTACCTTCTCGCCTGCTCACCACCAAAGATGGCGTTTTGCTGAGTGCTCATGGATACACACATTTTCAGCTCGTCGTTATCTTACTTTAAAAACAAATTAACTGCATAGTGAGCTACGACTCCCCGTCGACCTGAAGCCACCATGCAGATCACTCTGAAGACCCTGCAGCAGCAAACCATTCAGATAGAGATAGATCCTGTTCAGACGGTGAGTAACAGTAGCTAACAGGAGCTAACATGCTAACGAGCTAACATGCTAACAAGCTAAGAGAGAGATTTCCTTCAGAATCAGAAACAGATTTAGATTTAGTTTAAGTCTGTTTTTAAACATACAAGGAATGTGCCTTGGTGTATTTCAGGTGCATACATTAACACAGTCAAAGAAGAAAAAAGGACTAAATTATACAACTATTATAAAAAACTATTAAAATATAACTATTTTTATAACTGTTAAAATGAAGCAATGAAATAAGGAGGAATGGGTTTTATTACCACTTTTATTAGGACTTCAACGATTAGTCTGAATACTTTAAAGAGCAAACTCAAGACCCACCTTTTTAATTTGGCCTTCAACCTTATTTTATTTTATTCTTATTTTATTCCTTTTTATTATAATTTTTTTTAGATTCCTTTTTATATTTTTATGTATTTATATTTTATTTAAGATTTAATTCCTTTTTCATTATTTTTCATTATTTACATTTGGTTTTATTCCTTTTTTATTATTTGTATTTATTTAGATTTTATTGTATTTTTATTTATTTACATTTACTTTTCATTTTATTATTTGATTCCTTTTTTATTCAGTCCTGTGTTGGTATTAATGGTTCTTTTTAAATCACAAAGCTATCTGTCTGAACCTGGGAGGGATGGAGATGTATTTATTTATTTTTAGATTGTGTTTGGTTTGAGTTAAGAAACGGGTGTATTTATTAAGTAGGTTTTTACACGTACAAGGCATTTTCTTTGGTATCCATGGTGTAAGCAAAGACACAGAAAGAAAGAAATAGTACTATAATAAAAGCAATTTATTAAAAAAACTACAGCGTTGTTCAGACCGTTTTAAGTTGTTGTTTTTCAAATAGCTTTAGTACTATTTTTCTATCTATGTATTCTTTTTTTCTGTGTCTTTGTTTGCTTTTGTATATTTAAATGTTGTGTAAATACTTGTCTTTATTCTTTTTTTAATGCTAAATAGTTTCTTAAAAGTACTTTATTTTTATATTTGTACCTAATCTTTCAACTTATTTCCTTACGGTGTTTATGTTTGAACCACATATACCAAAGCAAACCTTCTATGTGTAAAAACCGACTTGTTAAAACGGAATCTGATTCTGAAAACCTCCCCACCAACAGTTAGCTTGTTAGCCTGTTAGCTTCCTAGCTGCTAAACAGCCCGTTAACAAAGTCACTGGATTTCTGTCCGCTCTAAATGTGTGTGTCATGGTTTCTTAGCTTCCCCTTCTCTTCAGTAACACTTTAAGTGACATGTTATGGGATGCAGTAACGTCTGTGATGAGCCACAGCTTCCCAAACTACGATGTGATAGTCCTTGCTAATGCTAATGACACTGCTAATTAGTAGCGTCAGTTTGTTAGCATGCTGACTTGTGTGACATGAAGCTAACAAGGCTAGCGTTAACCGAACAGCAGTTTAAGAAGTATTTCTGTCATTAATGGTGGAAATCATTCAGATAATTCACTTTCACAATCTTGTTTAGGAGAAGTACTCAGATCTTGTACTTGAGTAAAAGTAGAAGTACTCATGTCTTGTACTTGAGTACAAGTAGAAGTACTCAGATCTTGTACTTGAGTAAAAGTAGAAGTACTCAGATCTTGTACTTGAGTAAAAGTAGAAGTACTCAGATCTTGTACTTGAGTAAAAGTAGAAGTACTCAGATCTTGTACTTGAGTAAAAGTAGAAGTACTCAGGTCTTGTACTTGAGTACAAGTAGAAGTACTCAAATGTTGTACTTGAGTAAAAGTAAAAGTACTCAGATCTCGTACTTGTAGTAAAAGCAGAAGTACTCAGGTCTTATACTTGAGTAAAAGTAGAAGTACTCAGATCTGGTACTTGAGTAAAAGTAGAAGTACTCAGGTCTTATACTTGAGTAAAAGTAGAAGTACTCAGATCTTGTACTTGTAGTAAAAGTAGAAGTACTCAGATCTTGTACTTGTAGTAAAAGTAGAAGTACTCAGGTCTTATACTTGAGTAAAAGTAGAAGTACTCAGATATTGATCTTGAGTAAAAGTAGAAGTACCAGAGTGTAGGAATACTCTGTTACAGTAAAAGTCCTGCATTCAAAATGTTACTCAAGTAAAAGTGGAAAAGTATGATCATCAAAATATAGTGAAAGTGTCACTAAAGTCTGATTTAAGAGTTGATTATATTTCACTATGAGTATGGGATTTTGTTTGATTTGTTTACGTCACAGCAGCATGTAAACAAGGCATTGCACATAAAGTGAAAATGAAAGAGTGGAAAATAACCAAATATAAAAAAAACATAACTAAAAAGTAAAAAATATACAAATTGATGGTGAAACATATCTATAGACTATCTGTCAAATAAACTCAATGAAGGGCCAATCACAGCTACCGATGAGACTACAAGGAAGAGCTTCAATGTTGATGCTTATTGATTCTGATTAATCTGTCCTGTATCAGGTGAAGGCCTTAAAAGAGAAGATAGAAGCAGAGAGAGGGAAAGACAACTTCCCCGTCTCCGGGCAGAAGCTGATTTACGCCGGGAAGATCCTGCAAGATGACACGCCCATCCAGGACTACAACATCGACGAGAAGAACTTTGTTGTAGTGATGGTTTCCAAGGTAAGACACGCTCAACACTGCAGAAATCACTGAAGTTAACAGGGTGTCTTTGTACCTTTCTAAGCTCACCTGTCAAGTCATTCATTTTATTAATTTTCTTTTGGAGGATTTGAATGTCGAGGCAAGTTGATTCATTTAGCACCTTTCAACACAAGGCCATTCAAAGTGCCTTACAAAACTGAAAGAGCATTCAGAGATAGTGAAGTCTAAACACATTATAAAATAGCATTTAAAGAATCAATTAAACTTAAAACAAGCTCATAGTCTGGTTGCCAGTCCTATTGTGAGTCCCAAAGAGAGCACAAATATGTCCACTTTCTGGTTAAAACTGCCATTTTTTTATCCTGAAAATGTCGAAATGGAATCGGCCCCCTCAATAACCCCCAAAACGACACCAAAATTGTCCAAATCGGCCCAAACTATTGTCCACATACGCCATAGTAATGCTAATTAACACACATTATGCTAATTGTGCAAATGTCCCAACATATGCAGGTTAGCATCCGGCAGTCTCTATGTGCTGGAGACCTGTACTGTACATTTCTATCATATAAATGTGGGGTACTCAACATATCAGGGTTCACAGTGCTGCAGCTAGACTATAATATAGAATAACACAGGTATAAAACCCATGAATAGAAGTTACAGTGCAGTGTGAGATATTGCCAAGTCTCCCAGCCTGGGTTTCAAAGTGTTAAAGAGTTGTCGGACATGTTCGCGATGCCGGTCTTTTTGACATGGCTGTGTTTTCGATCGCCCTGAAGGCTAAACCTGCAGCTGCCGCCTCGCCCCCGTCCTCAGAGGCTCCCAAACCCCCTGCTCAGGACTCTGGCTCCTCATCAGCAGCTGCTCCGGCTCCGACCCCCGCTCCGACCCCAGCAGCTGCCCCCATCCCCCCCGACCAGGAGGCCAAAGGGGAGCCAAGTGCCGCCGCCGCCGCCGCAGAACCACCACAACCCGCCAGGTATTTACTGCGTGTGTGTATGTTATCTCCTATCATGCAATTGGCACTTTTTGACATCTTTTCTGCATCAACATGTGTCCCCGGTGTGTCAGGAGACTCACAAAGTGATGTCTTTTCTATATCACCATGTGTCCCCTCCCCGGGGTGTCAGGAGACTCACAAAATGTCAGAAAATAAAACCCTCTCTCTTTTCCTCCGTACCCACATCTCTAAAAACGGGAGATCAACGGAGCTGATCCAGATTTGCTGCGTCATGACGACATTACTAAAATGTGGGCGGGCTTTTACACCCCACGGGCCAATCAGAAACGTTGCTGTCAGAAACAATGAGCGACGTGTTTTGGACGTAATATGGTCGGTGTTTACATTAGCATCGCTAACACTCAGAGCTAACCTGTACTGGAGAGAGTATGTGTGAAGAAGCAGGAAATAATGACATTTTTGTATCGAGTGAAAATGGGGTTAGTGATGGTAACGAAACAGTTTTTCAAGTCGGACTCTCCTGTATCAGATATCAGAATATGAATTAATAACAAAGTGTTGTAGTGTTTTTTTGGGGGGAAAGTATGCGCCATAGGTGTCTACTGCTTTGCTCATCGACATCACAGAAATATCGTGTCGGTTTTCTGATTTTTATCTTCACTTTTTATGTTTAGCAGCTCCAGTACCGCCGGGCAGGGTTTGGACGGATCCTCAGCGCTCGGTAAGTAACAAATAAATAAAACATTATATCACTTCCTGTCCCTTGGTCTGGAGGTCAATAGTTTTCTGAATGTGTTTCTGGTTGTTATCCTGAAATAAGGTCTGTGGTTAACACAAGCTGAAGAGATTTTTGTTCTACTACATGAAATAATTCAGTGAATACCCCACTGGTGAATAAAAAAATGGAGGTTGCTAACAAGTGTCTAAATGAGACGACTAAACGTCATCAAGCCATTAGCCACCTTTAGCTTAGCTGTGGTGAAGTCATGTGACTGTGCTGTAGATCCTTTATAGCCCAACATTAGCCGTCTTTAGCTTAGCGGTGGTGACGTGAAGTCATGTGACCGTGCTGTAGTTCCTTTATAGCCCAACATTAGCCACCTTTAGCTTAGCGGTGCTGACGTGAAGTCATGTGACCGTGCTGTAGTTCCTTTATAGCCCAACATTAGCCACCTTTAGCTTAGCGGTGGTGACGTGAAGTCATGTGACCGTGCTGTAGTTCCTTTATAGCCCAACATTAGCCTCCTTTAGCTTAGCGGTGGTGATGTGAAGTCATGTGACCGTGCTGTAGTTCCTTTATAGCCCAACATTAGCCTCCTTTAGCTTAGCGGTGGTGACGTGAAGTCATGTGACCGTGCTTTAGTTCCTTTATAGCCCAACATTAGCCTCCTTTAGCTTAGCGGTGGTGACGTGAAGTCATGTGACCGTGCTGTAGTTCCTTTATAGCCCAACATTAGCCTCCTTCAGCTTAGCGGTGGTGACGTGAAGTCATGTGACCGTGCTGTAGTTCCTTTATAGCCCAACATTAGCCACCTTTAGCTTAGCGGTGGTGACGTGAAGTCATGTGACCGTGCTGTAGTTCCTTTATAGCCCAACATTAGCCACCTTTAGCTTAGCGGTGGTGACTTGAAGTCATGTGACCGTGCTGTAGTTCTTGCAATAATCCAAAATCACATGGAGAAATCCCATTGGACCAGGGAGATGCTGCCTTCAGGGACCAACACAGTAATACGTCATCCCTGCACCCCTGTATTGTCAGTGTTATTAATAGGTCTCTATCACAGCAGTACATTTCTTGTGTAAAACTTGGGTTATTTTTACTGTGCCGAAACATTGTTGCTGCTATGAGTCGGGGAGCGGCACTGTTTCTATATTTAGACGGTGACAAGAGTACGACATCCCTTATTGTGGAGCCACAGAGGTCTGCTATGTGCACTACTTATAGAATATATAACAGAAAGAGTCGTGCTGCTATTAAAGCTCATAGTATTCCTGGTTATCAGGTTTTTGGTTGAAGATGCTTCGTTTTTAACGTTATATTTTAAAGGTTAGAAATATGTTTGAAATGCTTGATTTTTCGAAGTATTTGGTTTTTGACCCTCATGAAAACCCAATAATCTTTTTGTATTTTAAATAGAACAATACGTCATCATGTTTGTTTGTTGTCACATCAGACGTGGAGCGAACTACAAGCTAGCTTAGCACTAAATAATCATGATGAAAACATGATATCAAAGTTCATATGAACAGCTGGTATACAAGAAGACACATGGATTGTTGTTGTTGTTATTAAGGGACAATGTTTTTCCATATTACATTATTGGAAACACGTTGCTTTGAGGACCTTCAAAATGCTCGAATTTTACTCGTGAAAAGCCAAACCGTGCGTTATAAACTGAACGATTTTAAAGATTCGGTTCTCTTCATTTGTTATCGTTTGACCTTTGCATAGAATAAGTTGTAAATCAGAGTTGAATTAGGGTTTTTAAGATAAGATGGAACTTAATTTATCCTCTTGGGGAATGAAAGACAGGATTCACACAAGGTAAAGATAAAATAGAATCCAAATTAAAATAATAATACAGCAAAAATAAAGTAACTATTGAACCAAGATATCACAGTAAAAAGGTGAGCATTTTTCTGAACATGTTAAATATAGTTACATAAATAGTAGTTTAATTACCGTGTGTTGTTATTTTCAGTGACGGGAGCGGAGTACGAGGCGATGCTAACGGAGATCATGTCGATGGGCTACGATAGAGAGAGAGTGGTCGCTGCACTCAGGGCGAGTTTCAACAACCCCCACAGAGCTGTGGAGTACCTGCTCACTGTGAGAGACACACACACACACACACACGCACACGCACAGACAGACAGGCACGCACGCACACACACATGCATAAGCACAGACACACACTAACACGCACGCAAGCACACGCATAGGAACAGACGCACACACAGACGCAGACACAAGCACACACAGACACACGCACGCAAACACACGCATAGGAACAGATGCGCACACACACACACACACACACACACACACACACACACACACACACACACTGTTCAGGAACTAGTTGTACCAAATGCTCTGTATGTGATGACTACTTCCATTCTTGAGAGGATCATAAATACATGGATCCTGAGATTGAAGCTCAAGCTGGTGATGAGTGGGATTTTTCTAACACACAGTGTGTGTTGTTGTGTTTCCAGGGTCTCCCCAGCAGCCCGTTGCAGGAGAGTAACGCCCCGGCACCGGCCCCTGCCTCCGGACCCACAGAAGCCCCGTCTCTAGCAGAGGGTGAGGGGCAGTCAAATACATGCACTGCGTGAAAAACAAAAGAAAACAGTGGAGCAGGGATGTCGTATTTCTGTGTTGGACCCTGAAAGCAGCATCTCCCTGGTCCAATGGGATTCCTCCCTGTGATTTTGGATTAATCTCTGTCAAACAAACGTTTATGATATTTACACGTTGAGTTCAGCAGGATAATCTCCACATATTGAGCAGGATAAAAGGTGTTATTCTTTACTTGATTCCTGGCAGATGAGTCACCGGCCTGGGACAGTTCCTCTGCCATGTCATGTGAAAAAAATTGTTGTTAGATTCGTTAGTTATCACCAAACTGTGGAGCTGCATATTGACTGTTCGTGGTGCAGGAATAGGTCCTTTGTGATTTTGGTTGAAAAAGAGATTTTACATTTACATTAGCCTCCTTTAGCTTAGCGGTGGTGACGTGAAGTTATGTGACCGTGCTGTAGTTCCTTTATAGCCCAACATTAGCCACCTTTAGCTTAGCGGTGGTGACGTGAAGTCATGTGACCGTGCTGTAGTTCCTTTATAGCCCAACATTAGCCACCTTTAGCTTAGCGGTGGTGACGTGAAGTCATGTGACCGTGCTGTAGTTCCTTTATAGCCCAACATTAGCCACCTTTAGCTTAGCGGTGGTGACGTGAAGTCATGTGACCGTGCTGTAGTTCCTTTATAGCCCAACATTAGCCTCCTTTAGCTTAGCGGTGGTGACGTGAAGTCATGTGACCGTGCTGTAGTTCCTTTATCCTAACATTAGCTTTTTACTTCAGACATCCTAAAGTGGTGTTAATATGTGGAGATGATCCCGCTGAACTAAACGTGTAAGTATCATAAACGTTTGTTTGACACAGAGATTATTCTCAGCAATTCCTGCACCATTTTATTAGGACTGCAATAACGAGATGCCAGACATTTGATGATTGTAAAACTGAATATTTTGTGTCCGTCTTCAGGAGAGAACCCACTTGCATTCCTGCGGACTCAGCCTCAGTTCCTGCACATGAGGACGGCCATCCAGCAGAACCCGGCCCTGCTGCCCGCCCTCCTGCAGCAGCTGGGCCGAGAGAACCCTCAACTCCTACAGGTACACACACACACACACACACACACACACACACACACACACACACACACCCTGAGAAACACACCCAGCAGACACAGTGGGGGATAGTTTAGTTGCCGGCTTAGTGACTCCAGAAATGTTGAGTACCCCAACGTTTTATGATAGAAATGTATAGTAGGGTCCCCAGCACATAGAAACTGCTGGATGCTCACCTGCATATGTTGGGACATTAGCATAAGTTGCATTATAACCTAATAATAGATCACATTTGTATAGCGCCTTTCCAGGGACCCAAGGCCGCTTTACAAACAACAACAAAAGGGGCAAATAATAAAGTTAAAAAAAATTGCAGTAGGAGTGGACCTATGCAGACAATGGTTACAAATGGCTGATTTGGGCGGTTTCTGAGTGGTTTTGTGGGTTATTGAGGATGCGGAGTCCATTTCTGACATTTTCAGGATCACTTATGTCAGTTTCAACCACAATGTGGCCATATTTGTAGTCTCTTTGTGGGCTGATTTGGACTTCCATGAGCAGTGTTACGACCATTGGACACAGAGAGCAGCAGATGGAAGTCATTATCTCTAGTGTGGACGGTTGTTTTTAAATAAATAAGCAATCTGTCCAATCCAAACTATCCAGAGGCCCCTAAAACTTCAAAATAGACCAACAATGTATCAAATCAGCCCCTAGGGACTACAAATATGGCCTCTTTCCATTCCCCTTACATGATATAAGATAAGATGGACCTTTAATAATCCCCATGGGGAAATGTAGTGGTTCATACAGCAACAGGGTCAGAGTGAAAAACAGATTCACACGAGATTAAAGAGTAATACAATTAAAGATAAATATTTAGACAGTGGTGGGATGTAATGAAGTACTCTAATCTTGAGGTACTTTAACTTGACTATTTTCATGTTATGCTTTGAGTGCGTTTCAGTCACTCAGATAATGATCTTTTACTCCTCTGTGATTCTCTCTCCTCCTTTCAGCAAATCAGCCAGCACCAGGAGCTGTTCATCCAGATGCTGAACGAGCCGGTGGAGGGGGGGGAGGCGGCTCCGGAGGGGGGAGAGCTGGGGGCCGCCGGGGAGGAGGGGGGAGCGCCCGTCAACTACATCCAGGTCACACCTCAGGAGAAGGAGGCCATTGAGAGGGTGAGGAACACAAAGAGAGTTAAAAGCCCTTTTTCCACCAAAACAGTTTTCAAGGATTCAAGGCTTTATTGTCATTTGTACATTAGCTACAGTGTAGACATGTCAACTGTAGACTGTCACACAGCAGCTGATAAATATCCCCCATCTCCACAAGTGAACGTGTTTCAGTAGGAATTGACGCTTTTTGGCATCACAACGCTATTAAAGTTTCTCTGGTACTAGACAGGTGATGTCAGCATAGCAACCGGAGCTAATCAGACGATCTTGACTACTTGTTGCTATCATATTGTGGCATAAGCCGTTTTCTACAGGCACATTTTACCGGTGTACTTTTCCATATGATAAAATATAATAAAAACAACGTCTGAGGCAGTGTGCCGGTCTTCACAACGGGAAATAACGGCGAACGGATGGTCATTAAAAGTACGGTTCAAATATACAGAATCACACTCTCCCTGGTTAGTGTTGCCTCATGTTATATCGGCGTGTGGTCGCGGTCTTGTCACTTTTCTCAGGGTCCCACGTAAGCCTTGGTTCTTGGACGCATTGGTTCTTTGTTCTTGTGAGCAGTTTAGTGTTGCCTGTGACAACCCGGGAAAATGACATTAAAGATTTTTCTTTAAAAACGTTGATTCGAGAACAAAAATCTTTATTAGATCAGTTTTTTTCTTGTATGACAATTGTTGCTAAATCTGAAAGGTCTTTCCAGCTTTAGGGCCAGATAACGGAGATGACTTTTTACTGACTTCATACATTATCAAATAAATGTGATCATAAACCAACACACTTTTTAACCTGTTTTTTTTCACGAAACTGTGTCTCAGGGCTTCTTAACATTTAAAAACCTATTCATGTGTCACAACCGATTAACGGGAAGAAACTCAGCTAACTGACGATACGAACCATTTTTACCGAAACAAAACAAGTCTCACAAGAAGCGTCTAAATGAGCCCTGAGCGAAAAAATGCTAGCACAGAACTCACGTTAAAATACCCTTATTACTTATCGTATCTGCACAAACAAGATATCGATTAGCAAGCTGATATTCCACAGATTCCACAGTATTAGTATCATCACTGAGCGATCAGAACTCGCTGCGAAATGACAACAACTACAAAATTAGCTTTACGGGACCAAATCGGAAAATAAGTCTTACCTGTTGCTGTTTCTGATCAAAAGTCGTGTTCAATGGCATTAAAACGATGAAAACGCTGCTGAAGGTTAATCCATAGGTTACTCCAATGTCTCTGTCACTTTGAAATGATTTCTGATAATCCATCATTACATTTTTATGTCAAAAACGGAGTTTTCATATTAGCTGCTAATGGTAGCCACCAGAGTGTATGACAGCTTCCTGTTCCGGGGCATTCTGGCTGCGCATCACTCATTCACCAATGGGTAATGTTTAGATGGATTTTAAGAACTTCCCCTCAATTCTATTGGCTCTAACGTTTAAAAAGAGGTGTCAATCATCAAAACGACGGGGGCCATAGATATGGAAAATCCACCCAAATGACCCCAGAAGTGGTTTTTCTTTCTAAATCTCTCTAAAAAGGTCAAATTTCACTTGTTTTGCATCAATCTTGATACAGAGTACTTATTATGTTATCCTAAAGCTTTTAGTCTACTATCCCATCATTCAAGGGTAGTTTTCACTGTAAGTAATGTTGTTTTTTTGGACGGACACTGTAATTTACATTTTTTACTATGTTCAATCTGAATTTACTTTAAAATAAAAACATTCTATATTGATTCTGACTCTTCTACATCCAACTCACAGGTTTATCATTGCTTTGAGAAAAGAGATTATTAATTTACCCCTTTTAGAAGTGAAGATATAGTCATTTGTTCTGGGAATGTCATTTTGGAGCCTGAGACCTGGAAAACAGGCTCGGGTTAAAACCGGCTCCACTGTGGTGGAAACAAAAAGAACTGGTGCTTGATCTGGCACTCGCTCAGCACTGGCCCTTGAACTGATATGGTGTGAAAGGGGGTCTGTGTTTTGTCTCCTGTTGTAGCACATCTTGATGTTTCTAACCCCCCCCCCCCCCCCCCCCCCTCTCTCTCTCTCCTCCCTCCTTCAGTTAAAAGCGTTGGGTTTCCCCGAGGCTCTGGTGATTCAGGCCTACTTCGCCTGCGAGAAGAACGAGAACCTGGCGGCCAACTTCCTCCTGAACCAGGGTCTGGAGGACGACTGAACATCGACTTCCTGCTCCTCGCCCCTCCTCCCATAAAGACTGCACCCCCCCCCCCCCCCCCCCACACACTTACTGTACTGCCATCGCTCCACAGGAGGGGAGGAAGAGGGGTGAGGGAGGGACGGGGTTATGGTTTAAACGCTACACACAAAAATCATAAAATTATGTGCAGGAAGGCGGAGGAAGCGACGAAATCCACGAGAATTCCAATGGAATGTGTGTGGGCTTCGTCCTGGGGAGAAAAAATGAAATATAATCTGATTTTAGACGCGCTTTTTGGCGTAGAGTGGTGCCGGGATGACTGATTTCTGTAGTGGACCCTGAAGGCAGCATATCGCTTGTTCCATCTAGAAAGAGCCAATGGGATTTTCCCTTTTTCGATTAGTGCAGAAAAATATGTCAATGTTTAGTAAAAAGCTAATGTCACATGACTTCACTAATGCTAAGCTAAAGGCGGCTAACGTTGGGCGTTATGACGTTTAGTCGTCTCATTTAGATACTTGTTCGCAATCGCCGTATTTAAGCTAAGCTAGAGGCTAAGCTAGAGGCTAAGCTAAAGGTTAAGCTAAAGGCTAAGCTAGAGGCGGTTAATGTTGAGCGTGATGACGTTTAGTCGTCTCATTTTGACACTTTTAAGCTAACAACAACCAAAAACATCACACGAGGGAACAAAGATAAAATGCTGACTCATTTCCTGTTTGAGGACTCATTCCTGCACCACTCTACCAGGGACGGGGAGGGGTGGGGGGTTTACGATGAGTGTGTGTGTGTGTGCGGCTGGATACAGTTGAATCTTGTAAACGGATGGGAGTGTAACGCTGCGCCGCCACAACATTATCAGTGTGTGTAACTGCTTGTGTTTCTCTGTTAGCTTCACGTTAGCGGAGATGTTAGCTGGGTCTGTCTGTCTGCGGGGGGAATGGGAACTAAACTGACAAATAAGAGTCTGGTTATTCTGTCCCTTTGTCCGTCCATCACACTGTGCCTTCACTGCGCCACAAACGGGTTCATCACCAGGTGCGTTCACACATACAGGGAATACATCTGGGGTCCAAACATAAACACCAGGAAATAATATCACTGATAAAAACAGACTTTAAAAAAGAATCAAGACAAGTACTTACACCACATTTAAATATACAAGAAACTAAAACCAAACATTTAGTCAGAGTTCGAAGAAGTACTCAGATGTTGTACTTGAGTAAAAGTAGAAGTACTCAGATCTTGTACGTGAGTAAAAGGAGAAGTACTCAGATCTTGTCCTTGAGTAAAGGTAGAAGTACCAGAGTGTAGGAATACTCTGTTACAGTAAAAGTCCTGCATTCAAAATGTTACTTAAGTATAATTCTCTCATAATGGTACTTTAGTACAGTACTTGAGCAAATGTACTTAGCTGCTTGTAAGTGAAGGTCCTGCATTGAAGATTAGACTTCAGTGAGTAGCTCCTCCTGAACCCTCAGCTATAACCGGCCGCTGAGCCGGGAAGTCAAACTCCTCGGACCCTGGCTTTTTCTTTTTAACACAATCAACATTTTTTTCTTATTTTTGGAGATATCATGATTTTGTTTCTTGACCGGCTAGAACTTTTTCAATTTGTTTTCAACACATTAATTTAACATGACATTTTCAACAAGCTATAGTATAACTTTTTCCATATTAAATTCAACATACTAAACTAACCTTTTAATTTTCTTTTCATACTTTACTGACTTGCTAATTCTTTTATATTTGAAATACACAGTGTTAAAGCCCGGCTCATCGGCTGCAGCAGACAAGTTAAGTGTAACAAACAGCAGTTCAATCAGGAGAGACGGTTTTGATAAGAATACATGTTTATTTCCAGGAATACACAAATGAATGTAATGGAGTTTTGGCGATTAGGCCCCGTTGTGCAGGAGTATCATTCGGGAGGGGAGAACCGATCCGATGAAACCCCCGGGGTCTAAACACTGGTGGTGGTGAATGGATGGTTGGGGTCGGTCTGAAGGGGAGGGGCTTAGCTTGACCCTGGATTCAGAGGGACAGGAGGTGCAAAGGGGTGGAGGAGGGTTGCGTCGAGTCACCTGAAATGACAGCTGTCAGAGGGGAGAGCAGATTTTAAAGGGATCGCGGAGCGCTATGATAGGCTTGTGAGAATAGAGCGAAGTGATTGGTTAAGCTGGGGAGTGACGCCCCCGATCACTTATTGAGAGGAGAGAGAGTAGTAACATGGAAATAGTAAATGAATGAGAAAAGACGGTCTTCCTGGTTGAACTTGCGCTGAGCTTCATGTCTATTAACGATGTAACTAAACCAAAGGACACAAAGCCATGTCCAGAGTGATAGCCTGCATGATGGGATGGCCTTTTATCCCCAGGTTGATGACTTGAACACCTGAAACACAAATGAGAGCCAGCAAGCAGAACGGGAACACACAGCGACCCCTAGTGGAGGGATGGGGTCGTAACAATAGGAAGAAAAAAGCATATGCTATATATAGTTCTTTTTTTAAATAACCAATATTTTTTTCATATTTGATACCATACTATGAATTTTAAAAACAATATATTAGAAATGCCAAGGAAAAATGTATGTTGAATGACAATATATTTTATATAACAATATACTTGTTCATATTTCATTCTTCCACATACTTCTCTAAGACTTTTTCCATATTTAAAACTGAGTAATACTCAGGGTGTGAGCAGGGCGCCCTCTGCTGGAGACTCACTGCAGTGCATCAGAAACAGAAACAGTCACTGCATGAGTTCATTTATTATATATATATAATAATAATACATGGGAATTTTAGCGCTTTTCCTACCGCTCAAAGACTCTTAATTATTATTCTATTATTATTATTATTATTATTATTTTACTATAGATATTAATATAATATATTATATACGCTATATATTGTTGGAAACTCCAAATACAAGCTGCTGAGAATATGGTACTTTAAAGGGGACCTATCATGCTATATTTAAATAATATATAAGGTGTATATATATATATATATATATATATATAAGGTATATTAATACGTTTTAATTTTCAAAATACGAAACAGATCATGCATTTTAGCCATGCCTCATTTTGCCTCACAACAGCTGTCTTTGCAAGGTCTGATTCAGCTGACCACGCCCCCATGCGGAAGAGGGGGGCGTGACACGGCCCCGGCACGAGCGTCATGTTATCATGCTTGCTGTGATGACGAGTGGAGAGTCAACATGTTTTCTCAGAGCAATGCATGTGTTCAAGCATATTACCAATTTGATCCAGAATCTGACCCTGAAGAAGCGGAGGTTTTGGTGGAGGTGCAAACATCTCGGTTGCAGCAGGAAGTTTCTGAATGGTTAGTTGACAAGCTGTTGTCCCTATTTATTTTACGCTAACTCTTTGTTACGATGCTTGCTACTTATTCCGTTTTGGCTAATTAGCAAGAATGTTATGTGTACAGTTTGTAACAGAGTTTGTAACACAAAAACAGCGGTACATATATATATATTTATATAGGGAGACACACGCAGAAATCTGCTGGAGTCTTCTGGCACATTTCCCTTGAAAATGAACTCTAGCCACAGATTCTTTGCTTCTTCCAGAGGCGGCAGTGCATGCAGTATTTTGTCCTTGTCACGATTATTGAAGCCAACAACAGCGCAATATCTATCTCTATTAGACATCCTGGCAAGAGCAGGCAAAACCACAGATGTGACTGGGGAAATGTAGCCTGCCGACAGCCTATATGCGAATTACAGGTTGGGCAATGGCCGTGGCCCAACCTCTCATTCCCGATTGGTGGAGAGTTGACCAATCAGGCGGAGTGCACCTACATTACGTCAAAAAGGTGCAAATAACAAATCCACCTGTATCAAATCCGTTGCAGCCCCGTTTTTAGAGATTTGGGTATGGAGGAAAAGAGAGAGGGTTGTGTTTTCTGACACTTTGTGAGTTCCCTGGGACACCGGGGACACATATGTATGTATAAAAGACATCACAAAGTGCATTTTGCATGATAGGTCCCCTTTAAACACAGAGACCAAAATACGTCAATAAATACATTGAATGAAAGGATTCACAGAAGGTTTCTCATTTCTCTAATTCCCCTCCTCGACTCCTATCCTCGTGTCCTAGTCCCGCCCACAGAGATGCGAGCTTACACATCTTCCCGCGCAGACTGAAAACTCATCTCTTTCGACTCCACTTCGAGCGATACAATTACTAACAAAGCACTTGCATACTAACAAAGGACTGGCTTATCTAAAGCCAGTTGAGTAGCACTTGAAATGTTTTGGCTCTATGAAACCTGATGTACTTATATGATTCTGGTTTCTTCAAGTTTGTATCTTCTTGGTCCAATGCACTGATTGTAAGTCGCTTTGGATAAAAGCGTCAGCTAAATGTAATGTAATGTAATGAGGAGTGGAGGAGGGGAACCGAGGAGAGAGGAGAGGAAGCAGCAGGCGGTTAGAGAAAGGAGATGTCCTTCAACATGGCGCGCTGAAATCCATTTCCGGGTCACTACCGGAGGACCGAGGAGTCGAGGAGTCGAGGAGTCGAGGAGTCGAGGAGGGGAAATGAGAGAAATGAGAAACCTTCACAGTGAAATGAGGAGACTTAAATATTAAAGTCAAAATACTTCAAAACTTCGACTTCTAATGTGAGGTTTCAGGAGGAATTGTGTCACAAAAAGGCAATACTATATAGGTATATACATCATAAGTCATTTGACTATCAATAAGTGACTCAAATAATGAATCTCAAATTATCCGAATCAGAAATAGTTGTTAAATAAAATAAAACCCTAACCCTAGCTACAACGAATATTCAATAACAAAAAATAATGGACTTTCCCTTATTTAAATCACTGTTAAAATGGACTATTTTGACATACTGTGTACTTTACTTGAGTATATGTATATCCATGTAATTCCACACAAATAATGTACTTTTTACTCCACTGTGTTAATTTATAGCACTCAGTTACTCTATTTCTTATAAAACCACTTGATGTGCTGATGATGCAGTTCTTTACACTAAACCAGTACTTGAAGTATCTAAAACTGGCTCTATGTTCATATTCAGCATTCAAAGGTTCTCTCATGTATTTGTTAGTGATAAAACCAGAATGATATAATATCTATAGAAATGTACTTCTGTGAAAAGAGCTTTACAGATATTTAAGTACATTTAAATGCTTTTGTACTTTTTGAATTCAGGGCCTTTCCTTGTAAAATGAAGTGTAGTATTTTACTTATATATCACAGGTCTCAGATAATACAGAGCCTGTCTCTGATTGGCTGAAACACCAAACAGATCATTGCAGCATCCCATAATCCCCTCTGTTTCAGCCCTGTTTCCAAAGTGCTGATTCTCTGTCTGTTACTTTAGATGAAAATAAGGAGCCCCTCCCCACGCCCCTCTGAGAGAGATTTGGTTACAAAGAACTCAATGGTGCTCTAGGAGGAGATTCAGGTGATAAGGGGGGGGGGGTTACCTTGGTTGCTGATTGGCTAATGGTTACACAAGACAAAACATCGTTATGACATCATAAAGTGGCCAAAATCTGATCAGCTCATTTTCAGACAGGTTTTTATAGAAATGGATCAGGAGAAAAAGAGAGAGAATCTTTGTTCCTGAAACTTTCAGAGTCTCTTTACACAGAGGGGACACATGTTGATGTAGAAGAGACATGAAGAAGAGGGGACACATGTTGATGTAGAAGAGACATGAAGAAGAGGGGACACATGTTGATGTAGAAGAGACATGAAGAAGAGGGGACACATGTTGATGTAGAAGAGACATGAAGAAGAGGGGACACATGTTGATGTAGAAGAGACATGAAGAAGAGGGGACACATGTTGATGTAGAAGAGACATGAAGAAGAGGGGACACATGTTGATGTAGAAGAGACATGAAGAAGAGGGGACACATGTTGATGTAGAAGAGACATGAAGAAGAGGGGACACATGTTGATGTAGAAGAGACATGAAGAAGAGGGGACACATGTTGATGTAGAAGAGACATGAAGAAGAGGGGACACATGTTGATGTAGAAGAGACATGAAGAAGAGGGGACACATGTTGATGTAGAAGAGACATGAAGAAGAGGGGACACATGTTGATGTAGAAGAGACATGAGAAGAGGGGACACATGTTGATGTAGAAGAGACATGAGAAGAGGGGACACATGTTGATGTAGAAGAGACATGAAGAAGAGGGGACACATGTTGATGTAGAAGAGACATGAAGAAGAGGGGACACATGTTGATGTAGAAGAGACATGAAGAAGAGGGGACACATGTTGATGTAGAAGAGACATGAAGAAGAGGGGACACATGTTGATGTAGAAGAGACATGAAGAAGAGGGGACACATGTTGATGTAGAAGAGACATGAAGAAGAGGGGACACATGTTGATGTAGAAGAGACATGAAGAAGAGGGGACACATGTTGATGTAGAAGAGACATGAAGAAGAGGGGACACATGTTGATGTAGAAGACACATGAAGAAGAGGGGACACATGTTGATGTAGAGGAGACATGGAGAAGAGGATTTGAAGTGAACTTGTTCCAGCAGAAAGGAGACGAGGAGGCGAGGTACAGTCAGAACATCCTTTTATTCAATCAGGTAAAGGTGTTGCTCTTTTCAAACTGTGTTTTATTATTATTATGGAAAAGAAACTGTAATTAACACATGCATTTCACCAGGGGCTCTGGGGGGTGCGCTGAGGACGAGGGGGGGGGGGGTTTGGGTGAGGAGGGGGAGGAGCACTCGCTTTCGGGGGGAGGGGGGGGGGCTCTCTAACCTAAAATCTGCCCGGCAACCTACAAAATGTCTAAAAAAAAAACAACAGGAAAAAAGAATAAAACAGAAAAACGGCGGACGGTTCGACTGGGCTCTGTGAGCGGTGCCGGGGCGACACACACACACACACACACACACACACACACACACACACACACACACACACACACACACACACCCTGCCCCTCTCCGATATGGCTTCTCAAACTGTGATGCGTTCACTTGTCAAAGGCTTGATTGATAATACTGCTGCTGGCTTCGATTGTTTTGAAAAGTAAAAAGTTGCATATTTAAGATCCTTTATTGTGTTTTTGTTTTGCTGGTGGAATTTTACGGTGCTGTTTTTTTTTTTTTTAAATCACTAACTTATTTTTGCACAGCTTTTTAAAAAACCCATATCGCTTTGGTCAATCAAACACTGCGATGTTTCCTCGAATGGCGTCGGTGAATACTCTTGAATGATTGTGCTAAGAATGTGAGCCTCGTCAGTCTCCGGGGGAACCGCTCCGCTTCTTGATAAGGTGCTTCCAGTCTTTTTTACTTATTCCTTTTTAAAAAGTACAAAATAAAAGAAACAGCTGGTCTCACTGAACCACGAGAGAAAGGTGCATCGTTTAAGGTGTCCACGCCTCAGAGACGCAGTCACAGTGACACCGAAAGAATTACAAAAAGCGAATCCAAATTCAATTATAACAAAAATAAATAGAGAACAACTAGCAGTCCTATATCCCGCCGCGCTTTAGACCGAGTGCTCGTATCCCTCCGCCAGGTGGTGCTGTTGCTCCAGAGGGACTATTTGTTGCCTCAGCGCAGCCCAGAGCCCCGTGGTGTAACTTGTTCACTTACATTAGCGCTGGCTGAATGGAGAAGCTGAAAACATGGGTATGGTAATACAATGTGAAGCGTACAGAAGACAAGGATAACATGTGAGCTAACTGCATTCTGCTCAGACAAACAAAAACCTTTGCTCATTTTTTTTTTTTTGCTTTTTTTTTTGGAAACCCCGCCGTTCAGAGGAAAAGGGAGGAAAGAGGGGGGAGGGGGAGGAAGAGGAGGAAGAGGAAGCGGCTACAGACTAATCCAGTGTCCAAGATAGACAGAAGACACAGAGGAGGAAGCAAGACAGATTTTTTTTTTTTTTTAAGCTTTTCTTAATTATTCAACGATAAAAAGAGGAACTAAATCACACCAATTTCCTTTAGTACTATGTATACTGCTTTAAGAAGAAGAAGAAGAAGAAGAAGAAGAAGAAGAAGAAGAAGAAGAAGAAGTATGAAGGAGGGGAACGCAGTTTTTTTTTTTTGGGCACTCAGGATTACATTTTGATGGAGTCTGTGAACAAAAGGCACTTTTTAGGGACAACCTTTAAGATGCTCTGAGTCTAGAAACACTACGTCACCAAACAAGTATTTATAATCATTTACAGTGGGAGGTGGGGGAGGAAGAAGAAGGGACAGAGGGGGGGGGGGGTTCACTTTAAATGGTGACCTCATGACTGGCTGATTCTCTCCCGAAACACCAAATATCCCCAAGATTTGTGAAAAAGTTCGTCCAACAAACTGATTTTTCCTCCGTGGTGTAAAAAAGGTTGGGGGGGGAAAAATGCCTTTTGTCACATGAATGAACCCCTCCCCCCTCGGTAAATACAGAACAAAAGAGAAATAGAGTAATGCATGTTTTCCTAAAGTTTGCTTAATATTTATGTATAATAGAGATTGAATGTACTTTATTATTTTTACCAAAGCACCAGGTTTCATAGTGATATATATTTGTATGAGTTGCAAAATTGTTCCTTCAGCCCTCCCCTACATTTTAGAAAATCATAAGAAAGATTGCATAAAAAATAAGAGGAAATAAAACAAACATTTTTCCCCGACCTTTACGTACAAAGACTGGGATATTTTTAGCGCCCTCGTATTTAGAGTCCCGGAGCTCGTGGACTTAAAAACAAAATAAGAAAACGTCGAGGATTTTTCCCTCTTTTTCTCGTGACACCCTCAAACAATCGCTAACAAACAAACACCTCTACCAAGGCATTGCACATGGCTCAATCAACATACATCATTTAGTTTCAAGAACAATACTTCCCATCAAAACAAAGAAAACAACAAACCGTTTTTACTCTCCTCGCTATCATCACTGTGCCGTTTGGGTTCTATTTTATCCCGTGTTTTTTAGAGATGTACAGATGCTTCAAAAAATAACTAGACTGCCACAGAGCTTATCTTGCAAATAAAAACAAAATGTATATATCTATAAATATATATGTGTATTATATATAAAGATGATCTAGTGAGCTGTCACTTCCCCCCTCACCGTCGCTCCTGACATAAATGTTTTTTCACTATAGCTTATATGTGAGAAAAAAGAACCTGAATTCATGTTTGATAAATTGCATAATGGGAATACAGAGGCACTTCCATAGGTTAGAAAATAAATCAGTCTCTCCGGAGAGATGTCGGCCCACTATGTCGTGTTTCCCTGCAGTGAAGAACAGGCAGTCCAGTTATTTAGTGAGGTCGGATGGGTGATTTATCAGGAAATAACTGAATATTATGTCGTGGGCGAATGATATCAAAGCATAAAAGGCTTCCTCAGATTGTCTATTTTTAAGACTTCCCTTTGAATTGCACGGGGGGCGTTAATAGTGAGTGGTCTTTATACGTCTGTGTGTTGGCTGGTGTGATTGTTTTAGTGCAGTTTTGATCATTAAGGGCTCATCGATTCACAACAGAGTGGTGCAGGGACGAAGTATCGGGAGGTTCTTCCTGGTTCCCTCCACAAAAAGCCAAGGGGATTTCTCCATGGGGTTTTGGATTAACGCCGAAAATAACGTCTGTGATAAACAAGCTAAGCTAAAGGCGGCTAATGTTGGGCTATAAAGGAACTACAGCACGGTCACATGACTTTAGGTCACCACCGCTAAGCTAAAGGAGGCTAATGTTGGGCGTGATGCCGTTTAGTCGTCTCATTTAGACACATTTTTAAATTCAATAGGGGGTATTTACTGATGTTGTGGAAGGGTAAATGTATCTCAAAATTAAAAGCTGACGTCATTCGGCTTCACGTCACCACCGCTAAGCTAAATGCGGCTAATGTTCAGCGTCTTGGCGTTAGCAACCGCCGTTTTTAAACTCACCAGTGGGGTATTTATGTCGTACAATTAAAATATCTCCAGCTTGTGTTAACCACAGAACTTATTTCCAGTTTCTAACCAAAAACCTTCCAGACGAGGGAACAGGAAGCGCTAAAAATGCTAACTAACTTCCGCGCTCATTCATTCATTCCTGCACCACTCAATAGGGGGTGTGCTGGTGTGTGTGTGTGTGTGTGTAGGGGGATATCCTTTTGTTCCTGTGCACTAAATCAGATTTGTGCACCGTGTGATCGTCCACCTCAGCCTCAGAGGCCCTCGCTCCGCTCAGATATGTCACATATTCATTATTTTGCTCCGCAGTGTGGCCGCTGTGCTCTTTGAGCCTCGGCCCGTCTGGGAGTGTAAACATCAGGGTAAACTTTTCCAGGAGACAGAAGGAAGATTTACTCTCTCTTTTTCTCCCGTTTTCAGCAACCTTCCCTCCTCGGTTCGGTTTGTCTATCACTCTCTTCTCCACCGGCAGCCTGACCCGGGTCAAACAGCTGATTATCTGTGTGTGTGTGTGTGTGTGTCCGCAGGTAAATGAACTTCCTGTGATTGTCAAAAACCCTGCAGTCCAGGTTCATCTGGCGCTGAGGAATATTACACCAGTTTGATAGTGTGGAGCTTTTTTAAGCTAATTGTTAGACAAGAAAATGGACGCCACGCGCATCGTGGTACAGAGGAAGCTAGCAGACGGTTAGCTTAGCACAAAGACTGGAAACGGGGAGGAAACAGCTAGGCTAGCATTTAAGCTACGTGTATGCTAACTGTAGTGTGCATGGGCCCTAGGAAGCTAAAAAGAATGCTATCAAATACTTATTTACTCCCAATATGTCTCAATCATTTTGCGTAATTTCTATTTAAATTGTTAAAAGCAGGAGTTTTCAAATATATTGGACAGGATACTGAACCTGTTTCTTTAAAATACGTTTGTAATTCCTAATATATGTCTTTTCGTAGAATATTGCACAAATCAATGTGTTGTTAGCCCGTGTTTCCAGCCTTAATGCTAAGCTAGGCTAACCAGCCGTTCATCTTCGCTTCGTATCTCACGTACAGACGCGAGTGCTATCGTTCTTCTCGTCTAACTCTTGGTCAAAATCCTTTATCTCCCCGAAATAAACGCCAATCTATGTCTTTGAGTTTTGCCACTGTTTGACCCGGGTCAGCCGCACCCTGTCGTCACCGCCTCAACATCCCACGTCTTATTGTGTTTCTCTATAAGGTGCTGTCATTCAAATACAAAACAATTAAAAAATAGTACAAATCCAAAAGGAATAAATTCAAATAAGAGAGAACACACAAGAGATAACAAAAATCATTCATCTACATTACAATAAGAGGGCAAAGGGGGAACCAATAGCTGCTGTCTAAAGTCACTGTCAGTACACACACACACACACACACACTGGGATTATCTGTGTGTGTGTGTGTTGTTTGGATATCTAATTGAATCGTTCACTGGGCTTAGTGTGTGTGTAGAATACAGATATGGTAACACACACCTCCACCTATGGATACTACGATCTAAAACTGTGTGTGTGTGGTTTTAATCATGTTCATGGTGTGTGTGTTGTGCGGGGAAAGTGAGCGGAGGCCAATGATTGGTCGATGGGGGGTTGGGTTGAGTTGTTTCCTCTTTAAAACTCTCATCAGAAGGGTTCACCTCCCATGCCTCGCAGGTAAATAGTGCACATCGTTAGGATTAGTGTTAATTGATTCGGCTTCTAGTGCAACCCTTAAATGGAGATATGTTTTGGCATGGTCTCTCTCTAGTTAGTAGCAGGGTAAAAAGGGACTTTGTCGAGTCTTTTCAGAGGGACATTTGGACAATTTGGGGGACGTCACAGGACTGCAGCTTTCAGCGGACACCTTTGAGGATGCAATGCGGGGAAATGTGATGTAGAAACCTGATTTTGTTGGGTTTTCTCTGTCGTTCTTTACACAAAACTCCTCAGTTGTGCTTCATCCCGGCGTCCATCTTGTCCATCCATTCATCTTCTCCTCTCCATCGCTTCATCTCCATCTCCCTCTGACTGGATAAAATGAGTTCCTCTGAAAAGCTGCTGTGGTTTCCTGCGTTGCTTCGGGTGTATTTCCTAAGGGGGACGTACTGTCAGGTCGGTGGGTTTGTTGGAGGACAGGTTTTGAATCTCTCTCTTCTTATTTCCGATTGTAAAGAAAGAACTCTAGTTGCTGGTTGGTGCACAGATCTTGTCAGAGGAACCAAGACTGGAACAGAAGGGAGGAGGAAGAAGGGAATGAGTTGACATTAAAACCAGTAAAGTGTGCATTCACCAGGAGAGGATAGAATCACAGAAACACCACATCAGTGAATAAAGGAACCAGTTTCAGCTTCATGTTTTCAGATATAACTCTTTCTGTTTGTTTATATCTTGCTTTTAATTATGTTCCTCATTTGTTATCGTCATTTTCTGTCATAAAGCACTTTGGGCTGCGTCAAGCATGAAAGGTGCTATATAAATAAAGTGTATTATTATTATTATTATTTCCATGGCTAGCATAAGATAAGATAAGACTTTATTCATCCCGAAGGAAAGTGTTGTGCCAGAGTTACAGAAATACATAAACTCAGCAGCATGATAATCAAACTACACTCACAGTAAGAAGAGCAATTAGATATCTACAGGAAACACAGACGCTCACATCATTCATGTAAATATTAACAGTATTTAGTAGTGCAACAACCGTAGTGGCAGATACGTAATTGCACGTTATTATAGCACATTATTAATAATAATAATATTAATATTGCACATGTTATATAACAGAGTTTTGTAATGATGGTATTTATATTGAACATAGTGGTGGTGTGGAAGTTCTCAGTTCCCTTTACTGAAGGGTGAAGAGTTATATATATATATGACATGAACTCTCCTGGTTGAGACACAACGGGACAAAATATGGAATCGCTTTTAACCCTTTACAATCTGAAGCGATCCCAACACAACAACCCTGCCTTGAAACACATTTCTACTGTTTCTACGACGTTAAAAGTTGACATTTGAATAGAGTGGTGCAGGAACGAGTCCTAAAACCAGGAAGTGAGTCAGCATTTCACCACTTCCTGTTCCCTCGTCTCAGAGCCAATGGGATTTCTCCATAGGATTTAGGAAAATATCTGAAATAAGGTCTGTGGTTGAGACACATTGAAGAGACGGATCACGTTTTGTTCTAGGACATTAAATCCATCAGCAGTGACCCCACTGGTGATTTCTGAAGAGCTGACGTGTCTGAAAAATGATGGTTGTTACCAAGTGGCTGAATAGGACTACAGAAGTTGTGGAGGACGTTGTACGTCATTACGCCGAACACGTAAACTCTCCTCTAAGTTAGTTTGCCCTGTTCTGCTTGAAAGCAAGTACCTGCCTCCTGCAAAGTGTTCAAACAAACGCTTCAACTTGTTCCATTTAGAATCTGTGTGTTTGAATATGGATCTGAAGTTGGCGTGACGTTGAAGTCGTGCTGCTGAACTCGGCTGTAGCTCCTTTATAGCATAACGTTAGCATTTAGCTTCTGGACATTAGATTTATGATTCCAACATTATAAAAGTAGGGTAGACATGTGGAGATTATCCTGAACAAAACGTGCATTTATCAAACAGGTTCGTTTTCCACAGACCTTATTTCGAGCTATTTTCCTAAATCCTCTGGAGAATCCCATTGCTTTTTTGTCGAGGGAACCAGCAGCTTACTTCAGGGTGAATACGTCATCCCTGCTCCTCTATATTGTGCACAGGTTTAACTTTTGCATGTCTAAAGAGAAACCTGATGTCCTGGTTTTAGGCCTCACTCCTGCACCACTAGTCTGTATTTCTGTAGCGCACTGTCTGTGTTTTTGGTTTGGCGGGCACTAAATGGCCGCTCAGCGTGATCCGGGTGCAGATCGGGGTCAGATTTATCTGGCAGCAAAATCCTGGAAGTCAAGCTTTGGAAACTCTTCCGAGCGTCAGGGAGGGAGGAGGGAAACGGCCTGTTGTTGTGTTTGACTCTAACAGGTTGCATGAATAAACCCCCCCAAACCTCCCCCTTTCCTCCCCTCCAGCGTCCCAGCATGCTTTGCTTTTGGGCAGCGACTCTCCTTCTCTCACACTCACACACACACATCCATTTATCTCCCGGTTAGACTCATGGCAGCAGACACACACCACCCTCTTTTCTTTCCTTAAACTCAAGATCAAATGGCTGTGACATCATGTCTGGTTGCTGGGGGTAACGAGACGGCCGGGACGTGACTCTTTAAAGGGCCAAAAAACCCCGTCACCCCCTCCTCATATACTCTCTATGCAGTACCTCACATCGACCACTGGGGGGCGACAAGAGCCCACAGAGTGAGGCGTCCCCACAAAGCACTCAAAAACTCAACTTAAGTACAATTTTGAGGTGCTTGTGTATTTCCATTTCATTATTCTTTTATCTTTACTCCACTACCAGCTGTGCAGGGTCCTATCAGTCTGTGGGGAAGCACACTTACTCAAATATCTGTCTTTTCTAAATTGGGGTTTTCTATTTTGACGTGTTTTAAATGTTTGTACATCGTGTATGAGAGTTTTCAGCCTGTGGCTATAAGAATGGTTTTATTGTCTCGTGATTTTACATTAGTTTCTTTTTGTCTAAATGTATTTATGCTGCTTTTTATATATTTATTGATGTACAGCACTTTGGTCAACTCGTTGTTTTTAAATGTGCTGTATAATAAAGTTGGATTGGATATCATTCATTCAAAATATATAAGTGTCACCTTGACTGATATTAAAGCTTCAAGGATCCTTATTAGGACATTCTGCCACCAACACCACCACCTAATTGTATTTTGTAAAGTACATTTTGTTATTTCTAATACAACTGATGTTTAAATGGACCCAAACCAGAGGAACAACAAACCACTTTAAGCCACTTTAAGATTTCCCTCTTTGTGTATGGACTGCATGTTGTACTGTGTATGGAGAGTTTCTATTTATTATGTGGTATTTCTTGCGTATTGTTGTAGGTGGCGGGCGACAAACAAACCCAAACTGTCAAATTTATACTGAAATCCTGCAACATTTCTCCACCACAATATCCTTAACTATCAGTGGCATCGCACTAAAGGTTATCTGCACTTGGATAAATTGAACCCTCGCTGCCTTTTTATTTGGACTGCCTACTGTATAGCCGTAACAGTGAGTGTTATTTCATGTTATTTGCCAAAGACTAATTTCCATTGGATGTCAATTTAATGGACACTTAAGTATTCTGAATCTGAACCAATGAATGAGTCAGTGTGAGCTCCACCTTTAGCAGCTGCATAAATGAACACATTAATGCATCACCATGAATCATAATAATCCAGATACAACAAATATTATATTTTGAAACTGGCTCTCCTGCATTAGTTTTTTGGTACTATAAGTTTATTTTCGCACGCACGCACGCACGCACGCACGCACGCACGCACGCACGCACGCACGCCTGTCTTCATATTGATGTTCGGATCTGACATAACGTCTGCAGTCTGGTTCTACTTTCACACGCAGAACCAAAGCACACAGAGCTAATGGTTAGCATGTGCCTTTCAGAGAAAAGGACACAAAAAAAGATTGATGATGATCCGCAGAGAAAAGTGATCACAAGACGGAGAGTGTGTCAGAGGAGATATTCTGAGTATTTTCAGGTGTATATCAGTATGTAGTGTCTCTACTTTAAAGAGTCCTCTCCTGCTGATGTTCAGGTCAGTATGTAGTGTCTCTACTTTAAAGAGTCCTCTCCTGCTGATGTTCAGGTGTATATCAGTATGTAGTGTCTCTACTTTAAAGAGTCCTCTCCTGCTGATGTTCAGGTCAGTATGTAGTGTCTCTAATTTAAAGAGTCCTCTCCTGCTGATGTTCAGGTGTATATCAGTATGTAGTGTCTCTACTTTAAAGAGTCCTTTCCTGCTGATGTTCAGGTGTATATCAGTATGTAGTGTCTCTACTTTAAAGAGTCCTCTCCTGCTGATGTTCAGGTGTATATCAGTATGTAGTGTCTCTACTTTAAAGAGTCCTCTCCTGCTGATGTTCAGGTGTATATCAGTATGTAGTGTCTCTACTTTAAAGAGTCCTCTCCTGCTGATGTTCAGGTGTATATCAGTATGTAGTGTCTCTACTTTAAAGAGTCCTCTCCTGCTGATGTTCAGGTGTATATCAGTATGTAGTGTCTCTACTTTAAAGAGTTCTCTCCTGCTGATGTTCAGGTGTATATCAGTATGTAGTCTCTCTACTTTAAAGAGTCCTCTCCTGCTGATGTTCAGGTGTATATCAGTATGTAGTGTCTCTACTTTAAAGAGTCCTCTCCTGCTGATGTTCAGGTGTATATCAGTATGTAGTCTCTCTACTTTAAAGAGTCCTCTCCTGCTGATGTTCAGGTGTATATCAGTAGTGTCTCTACTACTTAGAAGTTAAAAAAAGGTTTTTATAAACAGTGATTTTAGTCTTTGCAGACCATTTACATGCACACAAACCTATAGAACACATTATAGGGAAGGAAACCCCCAAAAAGCAGAATAGGGCCTCTTTAAAAACTGTTTTTTAGCACGGAACTGCATCATATAAGCAGCATATCATGTGTGTTTATATGTAAAGAGTAACTCTAAGTGGAGTGAGCGGTATGACATGAATTAGTTGAATGTATAAAAAGTTCATGTATGTGAAATAACAGTGTGAAAAGCGGATGAGCAAAAGAAGAGTGAGGAGGTGATGAAGTGAGGAAGTGAGTAAGGGGGAATAGCGTCAGTAATGGGGGGGAAATGGAAAGTAAGAGTGCAGAGAAACAGATTGAGGATGAGCTTCAGATGGTTTCCATGTGTTCAGAGCCTCCAGGTGGGAGGGGTGAGACACTAATGAGAAAAGTACCGGTGGTAATGGAGGAGGGAAGGAACCAAGGAGGGGAGGAGGGAGGAAGGAATGAGGGAGGGAAGGAGGGAAGAAGGAGGGAGGAAGGAGGGAGGAAGGAAGGAAAGCAAGGGTTTTGATGAAACAAATTCGATTTACTGAAGCATTTTGACATACCTGTACTTGGGTATTTCCATTTTTTAGCTACTTTACTTTACACATGTTTCTGGTATCAGTACTTTCCTCCACTACTTATTTTTCTGACCACTTTTTACTTTTACTTCTTACATTTTGAACCCAAATACCTGTACTTTCTACTTCTTACATGTTGAACTCAAATACCTGTACTTTCTACTTCTTACATGTTGAACCCAAATACCTGTACTTTCTACTTCTTCCATTTTCCAAACAGGCTGGTTCCTTTAGTTTGAATGTGTGTTTGGTGGCGTGATCATTATTATTTAGAGTCATTGCGTGCCTATTGATTTGAACACGATCCGTGTATCCATCATTTCCTGGTCTTCTCTAAAGAAGAGGGACCAATGAAAACGTTGTCATGTTGCCGTTGTTCAGCATGGAAACATTCATTAGCTAACAATGACATTATTGTTCTATTAATATAAAGGGAGGGCAGGTACTCTTTAAAACAGCTGCTAGTTATGGGTACTTTTTACTGAAGTACATTTCAAAGCCTCTTTACTTTTACTTGAGTGAAGAAGTTTAGTCAGTACTTCTACTTTTACTATTTTTAAACACGAGTATCTGTACTTCTACTCGAGTAAAGGAAGTGTGTACTTTTGCCCTCTCTGACTACTTTTACAGTCTGTAAACTCTGGACGTTCCTCTGTGATTTCTGCACAATACTTCCGCTTTTAAAACTGCAAAGCTCTTATAATAGGTTGTCATTTTGGACTCTTAAGTTTATACTAGTTGTATATTTGCCCCTTTATACAAATACATTCCTCTTTCTGTGTTTATGTATGCAATATTATACATCAAAGCACATTCCCTAAATGTTTAAACCTACATTGAATTAAAACCTGATTGCGATGCAGTCCTGGACCACTTTTACACTTTTGATTTAGCTGATACTTTTATCTAGAACAACTAACAATCAACCATGAAGCACTAGGAATATCATCCAGTACCTTTTCTCATTATATATGTATTTTTGATGATGAGAACAGAATAAAAACACTCTATAATACTGTGGTAAGAGCCATTCTGCACACTGAGTACTTTTAATACTTACACGAATTACATGTTGCCTTTAAAAACCTTTGTGTTCCTACTTAAGTAACGTTTTAAATGAAGGACTTTTACACTTTTACTTGTAATGCACGGTTTTAAGACCATAGTATTTGTATTTCAACTAAAGTGAAGTTCACATTGGATAGAAAGGAGAGTTAGCGAAGAGGCAGCGAGGGAGAAGGTCTGGATGTTAGTCTCCATACGAGCCAAATAAACGGATCGGAGCACATATGGTTCAGTAAAATACAGATGTGATGGTGCGCTTTGAGAGGAGAGGTGGAGGAAACCAGGGAAGAGGGGAATAAGAAATATGTTGGCGAACATCCACAGAGTTAACAAGTTTCCTGAGTTTAATCACATTCAAAACAGACGTCTTTAACAGAGTAGAAATGTTAATAAATTAGTTTTTGGGAGAAGGGGTGGGATTAAAAACGTGTAAACTTCTTCCCAACCCTTTTCGGATGTGTAATTAGATAGAAAATGTGTTTATATATAATTTGTAAGTCAATAATATTTTAGTTCATCAATTTGATAATTCATAATTTGGTATCATAATTCTCTTGTTTCATTTCATTATTATTATAATTTTTTACATCAAATCAAATCATCAGAGTGTTTCTCTACCTGCGTCTGCTGCGGGATGTTCAGAAAGTTGTTGTCCCGTGATCCGATGCCGACAAACCTGTTGGAAGCTGAGGCGCCTGGCGTGGAGTATGCTGGAGGAACAGAGGAGAGACACAAGGTCAGGGAGCTGGTGGTTTAAAGGAATAGAAACAAAGAGTGGTGCAGGGAGGACGTATTTCTATGATGGACCCTGAAGGCAGCATCTCCCTGGTCCAATGGGACATTTCTCCATGTGGTTTTGGATTATTGCTGAAAATAATCGCAACATTTATGATACTTACACGTTTAGTTCAGCAGGATAATCTCCACATATTAACACTACTTTATGATTTCTGAAGTAAAAAGCTGACGGCTATAAAGGAACTACAGCTCGGTCACATGACTTCACGTCACCACCGCTAAGCTAAAGGTGGCTAATGTTGGGCTATAAAGGAACTACAGCTCGGTCACATGACTTCACGTCACCACCGCTAAGCTAAAGGAGGCTAATGTTGGGCTATAAAGGAACTACAGCTCGGTCACATGACTTCACGTCACCACCGCTAAGCTAAAGGCGGCTAATGTTGGGCTATAAAGGAACTACAGCACGGTCACATGACTTCACGTCACCACCGCTAAGCTAAAGGAGGCTAATGTTGGGCTATAAAGGAACTACAGCTCGGTCACATGACTTCACGTCACCACCGCTAAACTACTGGTAGGCAGATTATGTTACCTTTGACCAGAGCCAGGCTTGCTGTTTATCCGTTTCCAGTCTTTATGCTAAGCTAGGCTAATTGATATTTATCGTACATTTAGTGGTAACTCATGCCAGGAAAAAAAGGGTCAAACTTTCCATTAAGAAAGTATAGCGTACAGTAAACTTAATGGATTATAAACCTTGTGATAAATTAATTTACTAAAACAGAAAGTACTGATATATTGCATTGAGGTCATCAAAACTCAACGGACAAGTGTCTAATATGCAAACTTAGATTTCCCTGAGTGATTAAATCCCGCTGATAAGCTCAGTTTGAAGTGATTGATCACACCAGGATCCTGACATTGAGGGATCAGTCAGGGACTTTAAAAACCCACTGGCATCAAAGCTTCTGACAAATTTAGGGCAGTTTTCGGTACCCAACGGACTCCAGCTTCTGAAACTCACTGAGGGATTGCAGTGTGTAGACTTATGTGTTTGTGTGGAGGAAAAGGAGGCAGGACAAGAAGAAGAGAGACAGAGAGAAGGAGAATTACGGACATATACAGTATATATATCCATGTGTTTCTAAGAACTGGAATAACATACATAAGACATAAAAGACTTGGACACGCTGACTGGGGGGTAAAACGCAAACACTAGGTTTAAAGGAAAGCTACAAAAACAAAAAGGTGCTCCATCCAGTGCCCCTCCTATCACAGGTGTTGTGAGAAAAGCCCCACGACTGGATCTTAAAAACACACCCTATCCATCTTAACAATCACAAAAAATATCCTACTAACCAAAAACAAGTATAACTAAATCCTTTCCATCAGCGTCCCAATTTCTACTGGAGTGTTTCGGAGTAGAAATAACTTAACTGCCCTAAATGTGGGCTCTTTACGTAAGTAAGACTCAATAAATATTCAACATACATTTCTGAAGTTGGCTAATTAGTCCATCATGGGATAAAAGGAACTGGGTTGGTTGTGAAGTTTCCTCAACGCAAAATGGACATAAACTGATGGGGCCCAATACAGAACCCTGAGGAGCACCACAGGAGTCCGTTATAAAAGATATCTAGTCTTTATCTACTCTGAGATCCACAGAAAGTCCTGTACGGGTTTCCATAGCAGAGGTGCCCTAAATAGAGTGGTGTAGGGATAATTTTTGAATGCTAACCCGAAAGTTAGCATCGCAAGGGCTAACTTGACAAAAAGCCATGGTATTCCCCTAATTTGATTTCTGTATATTGCAAGAAAAAAAGCTTTTTGGCCAACACACGTTTATGATAATCTCCACATATTAACACCACTTTATGATCTTTGAGCTTAAGGCGGCTAATGTTGGGCGTGATGACGTTTAGTCGTCTCAGTTAGACACTTGTTCGCAACCCCCGTTTTCAAATTAGAACTAAATGTTAGAATCTCATATTCCATTTACTTGTATATAGACTCTTCTTGCACTATTTCTATTTTATTTGTATTAACTTGCACAACTCAAAACCTGCTCTCGCACAATTCTATCTGTTTTATGTCCTATATATATTCATGTTGCATTGTTGAAGGAGACTTTGACTTCCGTTTTTCATTGCCATATCTACACTGTAGCTGCTGAGCACATGATGATAAAGCCTTGAATCTTCAGCTTGCTATTTCCTTATTTTAGGCGTGGCGTTCAAAAAACACGTTCAAAAGACCATTGACTTCATGACCAAGGAACATGAAGTGGTAAAATGTATTTTCCGGGTTTTAAGACTCATCCCTGCACCACTCTATTTGTGCTCTTCACAACTAAGAATAACTTATTATCAATCTATTTGTAAGGTTTGCTAGTGAGTCCAGCATGAAATGAAAGAACTTGGTTGGTTTTGCAGTTTCCTCAACACAGAATGGACTCAAACTGAGGGGGCCCAATACAGAGCCCTGAGGAGCACCACAGGAGTCCGTTATAAAATAAATACGTGTCCTTGATCTACTCTGAGCTCCACAGTTTGTCCTGTGCGGGTTTCCATTAGCTTCCCACGGTTAACGGAGGGTGAGATGTTGGATAAACAGGAACATGATGGGCACGAAGTTGTAAGGAAGAACAATGGCAGGAGGGGTCTTTTTTTCACTGGAGAGGGTTTCGGGGATTTTTGTTGTCGGTTTGGTTTTTGTCTCTGCGGGGTCACTTACACGGAGATGCGGGCGAGGAGAGTCCGCCGTCGGGGGGCGTGCTGTTGGGTTTAGAGTCGGACATGGGGAGGGGCACTGGGCGGGCCACTGGGGGAGGTGGAGGCAGCAAGAAGGAGCCCGGCATTTTGCTCTGGCCGCTCCCGTTTGGCTGCAGACACACAAATAGGGTCAGGAGGACGACATGCGACAATCCGCAAAAAAACGGGATGGAAAAAGAAATGGACGCGGCTCAGGAGCTCCAAAAAAATATCCATGACGGAAGGAGGGGATGGTGGAAAAGAGGGAGGAAGGTGGGAAAAAAACAACCAAAGGAATTATGTATGTGGATCTTTTATGGAGGTGTGACAAATAATAATCACCACGGGGTTTGAGAGGGAGGTGAGAGGCTCCACAGCAGGGGGTCCGTGGTGGGTGGAGGAGGAGGGAAGTGAGCACATTATTGACTGGGTTTGTCCAAGAAGATGGCAAGAAATCAAAAAACCATGGGACTCGTCTACACAAGCACAACACCACCAACGATACCAGCACCAAACAACCAAACTCCGAGTGAAATCGGCTAGAGATGGAAACAGAAACACGATGGAACAACAACACAGGACGGGAGGTTTCTGTGACTGATTCACTCTGATGAGAACTTCTGAGGGGGTTTGGTGGAGCGAAATATAAATTAAAAATAAGAAAAAGGGGAGGAAGGGAAAAACGTTGGGGTCTGAAACAGTAAAAATGACATTGACAAGACAATACAAAGATTTGTAGACTCACTGAGTCAACAAATGTCTGGTGTGTTTACTTGTGAGGTGTGTTTCTGTGTTCACCTCTTATTTAGCAAACATAACATTGGAAGTATTTGAATTTTTTCTGTGGTTTGCATTCCTTTGAATTTTCAGATTTCAAAACTCCATTTCAAGTTTGTTCTCAGGTTTACAAATTAAAACATATTTAACAATAACTCGGAAAACGTAGGTTCGAATTCAGATCAATCCAAATCTAATATATAAATTCAAACCAAGCCGTGTTTCTTTAAATTCGATTTTTATCCACTGGATCCAACAAACCAAACTTGAGATGAAAACATCAGAACATGTGCATTTTTCTGAATTTCAAAAAGGGGAAATCAAACCACAATAAATTAGACAAATGGTTTTCAAAGTAAAATTCCAATGCTATAAATTCGTTAGTACTTACATGTTGAAACCAAGAACAGGAGTTGTCAAATTGTATAATTAGGTTGCTATTGATAATAATTATTGTAGCTTCCATATCACATTTCAGCACTAATATGCTTATACTCCATTTGTTTAATTTTTTAGAGTTAATTGTTAATCTCTTGTTTTTTGCAGATTCATATTTTAACATTTTGTCTTATTTTGTAATGTTATAATATATTTTTTAATTGTTAGCTTAACTCCTCCTACTGTGTTTAAGAATGCACAATTATACAATACTCGGCAATGAACCTTTTTATGATGTTCTTCTACTTTCTGTTTTATAATCACTATAATTGCTAACTGCATCAAACACTATAACCAGAAGGAAGAATCCTGCAACTCGAAGGCATGCGAGGTGCGGCACATGTGCAGCTTTTTGAATAAAAGTCCTTACCTGTCCGGATGACTGCCCTGATCCGTCGGCACAGACGAACTGCACAAACTCCTTCAGGGGGTCCTGTCCCGGGTGGTGGTGGTACCGGATGGTGGGGTGGGTGAAGTAGGGGCTGGACTGCTGGATGATGGAGGGAGACGGGAAGTGCAGCGCGGAGGCTGTAGCTCGGGGACTCCCTGCCAACACAGACATTTCTATTAGAGGAGAGTGGAGAAAGATGCAGAGAGCGAGAACACATGAGTTCCTGTTACACAAGGGATGAAGCAACATTAGAGTGGTGCAGGAATGAGTCCTAAACCCTGAAGTTAGAGGCATGTTTGCACTTCCTGTTCTCTTGCGTTGAAGTGTTTTATAAATGTGTTTTTGGCCTGTGGTTAACACAGAAGAGACTTTTGTTCTACGACATGAATTACGTCAGTAAATACCCCACTGGTGAATTTAAAAACAGCGGTTGCTAACAAGTGTCTAAATGAGACGACTAAACGTCATCACGCCCAACATTAGCCTCCTTTAGCTTAGCGGTGGTGACGTGAAGTCATGTGACCGTGCTGTAGTTCCTTTATAGCCCAACATTAGCCGCCTTTAGCTTAGCGGTGGTGACGTGAAGTCATGTGACCGTGCTGTAGTTCCTTTATTGCCCAACGTTAGATTTTTCCTTCAGAAATCATGAAGTGGTGTTAACATGTGGAGATTATCCTGCTGAACTAAACGTGTAAATATCATAAACAAGATTAATAATCCAATGGAGAAATCCCATTGGACCAGGAGATGCTGCCTTCAGGGTCCAACAAAGAAACACGTCGTCCCCGCACCACTCTACAACACATCACAACAGGAAAGTATAAATCTGCTTTTGAAATGTCGCACATGAAAGGAATGTTGTGTTTTTGCCAAGAAAAGCTGATTCGAAGTTAATAGCTTTGCTCGTAACGTTTTATGATCACTCCATACAGCTTTATGGTGGAGATTTACACACATATTGCATTCACATGTACACAATAAAAGAAAAACAACGTAACACTCAACAACATTCAGTCCTGCACACACACATCCAATACATGCAGGCGCTGTATTTTTACAATCAGATCCAAAGAGCTTGCACACAGAGAAAGAACAAAGAGATCATTGAGTGCTGTCTTAAATTAGCTGCTTTAATGGCTGCACGCCTGCGAGCCGTTTCCAGGGTGTGATTCACTGGCATCGCTGCAGCTTGGCATCCAGACGCTGAAACGTTTCTCTTCTGACACATTTTGATTCTACGACAGAATTAATCTGCACCGTGTCCAAGTGGAAGCTTTTCTGCTGCAGCTTCAAATCTTTAGAGATATTTGTGTACAAACAGAGATAAATACAGAGGTAGAAGTACTCAGATATCGTACTTGAGTTAAAGTAGAAGTACTCAGATCTTGTACTTGAGTTAAAGTAGAAGTACTCAGATATCGTACTTGAGTTAAAGTAGAAGTACTCAGATCTTGTGCTTGTGTAAAAGTAGAAGTACTCAGATCTTGTACTTGAGTAAAAGTAGAAGTATTCAGATCTTGTACTTGAGTAAAAGTAGAAGTACTCAGATCTTGTAGTAAAAGTAGAAGTACTCAGATCTTGTACTTGAGTAAAAGTAGAAGTACTCAGATCTTGTACTTGAGTAAAAGTAGAAGTACCAGAGTGTAGGAAGACTCTGTCACAGTAAAAGTCCTGCATTCAAAATGTTCCTCAAGTAAAAGTAGAAAAGTATTCTCATCAAAATATAGTGAAAGTAGCGACAGTAAAAGTAGTCATTGTGCAGATTGGTCCATTTCAGAATAATATATATGATATGTTTTATAATGATTGATCATGAAAGTGTTCTCAAAGCTGCTAAAGGTGCAGCTAGTTTGAATGACTTTGTATACTGCAGGGTAGCTTGAGGATTTACTCCAGGTGGAACTAAAGTCTGATTTAACACTTGATTATATTTCACATCATTCATCCACATCTGTGAAGTCACTAAAGCTATTGTGAGTATAGTGTAGTGAGTCATTTAGGTATCCAGTAATGTGTAATACATTTCTGTTTTTGAGTAACCACGACAACACAGAAAGACAAACACTGCTGACGTTGAGTTGTAGGACAGGTGTGGAGAGGCAAAATATATCAGCGTTAAGCGGATAATACTCTTATAAAGAAGCGTTCCTTTTGTTGTTCCTCGAGAGGGGAACAGAGGACCTGGCAGAGTGTAAATGTGAGAGAGGGGAGCACAAAGACCCTCTGTCAGACCTGGACCCATCACCAAAGATCCTGATTTGTATCAGAGGGTCTCGCTGCCAACACTCTGCTTTAATACACTGTGTGTGTGTGTGTGTGTGGTTGTGTGTGTGTGTGTGTGTGAGTGTACTTCATGCCAACCAGGCTGCATCCCACCCCCCAAACCAAGGCCTATAGCAACACTCTGCTTTAATACAGTGTGTGTGTGTGTGTGTGTGTGTGTGTGAGTCTGTGTGTGTGTGAGTGTACTTCATGCCAACCAGGCTGCATCCCACCCCCCAACACCGAGGCCTATAGTAACACTTTGCTTTAATACAGTGTGTGTGTGTGTGTGTGTGTGTGTGTGTGTGTGAGTGTGTGTGTGTGTGTGTGTGTGAGTGTACTTCATGCCAACCCGGCTGCATCGCACCCCCAAACACCGAGGCCTATAGCAACACTGCTTTAATACAGTGTGTGTGTGTGTGTGTGTGTGTGTGAGAGACCCACTAATCCCATTACAGACTGGGTGCAGGCCAGCATTGGGGGGCACAGGGAGTGGGTTTATGATGGGAGGAGATAAAGGGCTTTAGTCATCCCGTTTAACACATTTTAAACAACTTAGTCATCACTTTTAAGCTAAAATATTAACAATTTAAACTTCATTTATCCAAGTATTTTACCATTTTAGTCGATACTCTGGGCAAACTGCCTCTTGTACCTTTCTCTAGAATGTTATTTTGAATTCTAAGGATACAAGATTAAGGCCATACTGTCATCTTACATGACACATTAAATAATACCCAACATCTTGATCCACAGAGCTGGATATTTAAGGCAAAGGAGCTCCGTTTTTTCTACATATACTAAAAATATTGGGGATTATTTTAACCGTCATCCATCATTTAATTTGAGATTTGTCCCCGTATATCTGTCACTCTTACAGCAGGCTAAACCCCATCTGTGTCAGTTATTGATTCAACATGTCTAACGTGGTCCGTAGACTTCTCTGCTTGCTCACAACAGTCGTGTTCAGGTGTTGCATGTGTGTGTGGCAATGCAGGTGTGTGTGTGTGGAGATACATGTGTGTGTGGAGATACATGTGTGTGTGGAGATACATGTGTGTGTGTGTGTGTGTGTGTGTGTGTGTGGAGATACATGTGTGTGTGGAGATACATGTGTGTGTGTGTGCGTGTGTGTGGAGATACATGTGTGTGTGGAGATACATGTGTGTGTATGTGCGTGTGTGTATGTGTGTGTGGAGATACATGTGTGTGTGTGTGTGGAGATACATGTGTGTGTGTGTGTGGAGATACATGTGTGTGTGGAGATACATGTGTGTGTGGAGATACATGTGTGTGTGTGTGTGTGGAGATACATGTGTGTGTGGAGATACATGTGTGTGTGTGTGTGCGTGTGTGTGTGTGTGTGTGGAGATACATGTGTGTGTGGAGATACATGTGTGTGTGTGTGCGTGTGTGTGGAGATACATGTGTGTGTGGAGATACATGTGTGTGTGTGTGCGTGTGTGTATGTGTGGAGATGACCTGCACCATATTATTATTTGATCATATGTGAAAATGAGGATCTGCTCCGAACAAAGATGTTTTTAAGCATTTGGAGATTTCCACATATTGTGATTACATTTCCATGAATTGTGCCCCCCCCCCCCCCAGTAAAGCTAAAAGACAGATTGTTGGAGATCGTAATTTCCTTTTCTCCATTGAAAGTGGTCGTGCGACTCCTGGGGCAAAAAGCACCTCAGGTTAAAGTTCAGTGCTCTAGAAGGAGGATTTCTGAATATAGATATGAATCCTCACAGAGTCTGAAGAAGAAGAACGGCTGAAGATCTGGTGCAGGAACAGCCTTCCCTCTGTACGAGTGTGTATACAATTATACACATTAGCTGGCCACAACATGGATGAGATGTGTGTGTACATCAGCGTGAACATGTGTGTGTGTGTGTGTGTGTGTTCTCTGTACACCTCGAGAGACGAAGGGTCTGGATGGTTTAGTGACATGGCGTCGACCTCATCGCTCCACAGCTGGTTAGAAAGCTTTTCATGACTTTCATCACAACTACAGGACTTTTTATTAAAAGTAGATCATGTACTTGTGTAAAATAAATAATCTATATTATATGATCATGTGTTGTAAGCCATGCTCTTGAGTTTCATCCTTTAGTTTATTTAACCCTTAGATGCCCGAGTGACTGGACCCCACACTCTTCCATAAGTGGGTCAAAAAGGACCCGTATTAGAATAATATGTGTTTTTATGCCATTTTTGTCATTTTGATTAAGAATAATCACTTGTATAATATTTAGTATTATATTTTGGTTCACACTAGAAATATTTTATATTGAATTTTTCACTATTTATAATTTTTTTTACATTTTGAAAAAAAAACGAAATTCCATAGAAAATGCATGCGGGTAATTTTTGACCCACTTGTGGAAGCGTGGGTTAGTAATACAAAAACTACAATTTCTTAAAATTTAAATTTAAAATTTGAATGGCATGATATCCAAAACATGTTTTTTGAGGAATAGCTGGAATATGAAATGATAAAAAAATGTAATTACAAAGATACTCTGAGAAAACCACCTAACCGGGTCCAAAAAGACCCACTTATGCATCTAAGGGTTAAAGAGACTTGTGTACACTGAATGTGCACATGTCTGTTATTGAGTATAGGATCTTGTAACATGTGATTGTAAAAGCTCCCAAGGTATAGAGCTGTGTAAACTAAAAATAAGTGTCTAAAACCTGTGAGATTCTGTTATTCTTTAGACAGACACATTTACTCTTGGCGGACTTGACGCAAGTGTTCTGGCTCTTATACTGTTGTACAACAATATAGTCATTCCTTCAATCAGCAGTGTGTCTGTGTTTCCATCTTGTTTTATCTTTGGTTATGTCTTGAGTGTCTTAGGTTTATCACCACGACAGCACCGTGGTGACAAACCTAATGGAGGTGATTTATGATGTGTGGATGTTATCAGGAGCTCTTGTTGCTGCTGGAGGATCAGCTGCTTCACACGGAGTCTCTGAGGAGTAAAGACATGTGATCCCTCAGACTCAATGTGTTCCCACACTGTGGAGGAGCGCAAGGCAACAAGGACACTTGGGAAGAAGAAGTAATAATGCATGTGAACAACATATTGTTCTTTTTTGTCTTTCTTAACACTGCGAGCCATGTTCACGCTCAACTCTCTGACTGCTTTTCGCACACATGTCTGCACAGCCCTCCACTTCAAAGTATAATACACTCTAGTTTGCGTATACTCATTGTCCTAAGTGTTTCTGTTTTTTAGCTTTTAAGGTTATTCGTATATTCAATTAAAATGAGGTGTAAATACTTGTCTTTGCATCTTTTTTGATGCTAAATTGTTTCTTAAAAATACTCATTTTGTATTATCGACAGAAGTGACTGTTATTTTGTATATATTGATTGTTGTGTTTTTTTATCTTAATGTGTGCATATGTGTAAATGTGTCTGTTGACTGTGTATATAGGATATACATATTTTATACATATTTTTATACATATCTGTAAACTGTATAATTTCACATTCGGGATTGTTGGAAACGTCATTTCGATCTCTGTCTGTGAACACAAACTGGGTAAGATTGACAGTAAAGTTGACTTTGAAAAAAATAAAAATTATCCTTATATACTTCTTTAACTTATTATTTTAGATTGTTTATGTTCGCACCTCACGATAAACCTGATTCTGAGAAGATAGGGAACAGAGAAGTGGAAATACAGAGGGCTGGATCACACTTTGCTGGGTCCTAATCCTCCAAATCTGTGCAACGATAATGAAGGAAAATGCACGATGGCATCACCTTAAAACGAGACGCCGGGAGATTCACTTTAAGGCCACGAATGGTGGTGGTTTGGCAAATACTTCATGAAATTACCACCAACCAATTACACTAAGACTTGGAGATCAGGGTCTTTGAGTCTTTAGCTTGTAAGGAGCAGTGATTTTAAAATACAATAATCAGGTATTCACGACTAAAAAAATGGCGTAAACAAAGCAGGAGACTAAGTTGACTTTTGCTCTCTAGTTATGAATTAAGTGCAATAACAGCTGAATACTACATTTCCCATAATGCAACTCAATGCAACTCCATTAATCCCCACTGCACTGCTTTCTAAATCTCTTAAAGACCCACTGAAGTGTGCGCCGGTGCATGATCTGTTATGCTAATACGTATAGTAATGACCAAAATTGTCCATTGGAACCCATATCAAAGATGTTGGAATAGCAACGAATTTGACGAGTTGGAATTTTCCGCTGGGAAATCCGCAGTCGACCTCCGCCTTCGTGGGCGTGGCTTGCGATCTACTGCGTGACGTCAGAAGATGGGCTCAGCCGAAGTGTTTACATTCACCACCGTTCATTTTGTCTCTGTTTCAAAGTCGAATTTACCAACGTTTTTGAGCGAGTATTTTATTGGAAAGTGTTTCGCAGTCGACTGGAAGTGATTGCCAATCGAGGAAACCTGACAATGGAGGCGACAGTGAAGAAAAAGGGAGGAAAAACACACGGGAAGCGATGCATTGCCGCTGGCTGTGGTAATGTCAATTCTGCCGAAGTGGCGATGTTTCTGTTCCCAAAAGATGAAGGTGAGTGGCTGGTGTCATTGTTTCGTAGATTCGTAGATTGTTTATGAAAAATAAAGGCCACTGTGTTTGTGTTTACTAACAAGACTATCATGGCGGCGGCAGAGCTCAAGTCGAGTTTCTCCGCCTGGAGATATTCTCACTATTTCACTTTTGTCGAGCACAAAGAAAAGAACGTTTTAGTTAAATGTAAGTTGTGTCTTGGCGGGTCAAAGATCCTATCGACTGCCCAAAACAGCAATTAAAATCTGTTGAAACATCTGCAGAAACAACATGCTGGGACGAAGCTAGTAGCTAAGACCACAGACCCAGACTCATCCGACGCCACTCCACCTCCACCTAAGCAACAGCGGCTGGATTGGCACTTTGAAACATATCTTTGTGTTTGTGTTTGTATAGACCACATTGCTTAGCAGAGTTCAGTGATGCAAATGCATGTCAAGTTGATCAACAGGTTGTATTATTCTCCGATGCAATAACAGTACTGAAATGAAGGCTACAGTATAAGGGCATTAATGGGTGCCCTTTTTTAAGTAACTAAAAAGTTACTTTTCACAGTAACGCATTACTTTTTGGTGTAAGTAGTGAAGTAACTAGTAATTGTAACTAGTTACTGGTTTTCAGTAACTAGCACAACACTGCATGTGAACATGAATGTTGCATCATGCTATGAACAGATGAATGTATGATCAGGTGATGGCCAATCCTGTGTGTAGATCTACTCTAGATCTATGACAAAATATTGTCCTCAACTAAATTGACTTCCATGGCCACTTTCCTCATCTATCCTGTCCGAAAAGCTGTCAAAATCACTCATTTCTCTCGCACCAGTATCACTTTCCGAAGGCTCCGCCATGTTTACAATCACAACTGGGCCCATCTTGTGACGTCACAGCCGCTATCGTCTGCAGCAGCGGTAGGCTCAGACGGCCGTTCACGGGATGAAAAATTTGCGATGTTTATCTCGTCCCTCGCACTTCCTAAAAAATTATTTTAGCCATGAACAGGTACAATTATATGTAAGAAATGAAACTGCCATTTCATTTTGGCGCAAAAAAATGCACTTCACTGGCACTTTAAACCTCCAGTACATAACGGCCAATATGAAGGAATATTCAAAAAACACAAATGTCAATTATAATTATTTAGTTTGCATTATTATTCTTTTTTAAATTATTATTATATTATATTTTTTTTCCTGGGATATTTCTTTGTTTATTTGTATTTGTTTGGTACTGTAATTATTTTGTATAATATTACAAGATCATATATAATGTTATAATTACATATTGTAGATGATAGTATAAATATAACATTATTATATATATATTTATAATTTACTTGGATTATTAATATATTATTTGATACTTGAAAATGTCTTTTTTTTAATGTTTTGAGGTCGATGGTATGGTATCAAATGGACAACTTGCATACTTGTGTGTTTTGTGTTTTGCACTGAATGTAAAAAGAAAAAACAAACAATTGCCAACCAACAGAAACTTGGAATAAACAAGCAGTACAGTATGTCAACAAGTACACATAGTAAACAACACTTGATCCGTGGTGTACCTCATGAAGAACAAAAGCCAGAGTATGAAGCGTTTACTTTCCCCGAGAGACCACACAGAGCCAGACAAAACTCCAACACCCAGAATCCCTAGAAGCTCCGTCACCAGTTAGAACAGCACCCTATGGGGGGGGGGGGGGGGGGAGCCCCATAGATCCACCTCTGCACCAGGGGGAGGGATGTGAGGGGGGGGGAGGCGTCTGTCGTTTTACAACCCAGTCGAGATTTAACCACGCCAACTTTTCCGCATGATGAAAGCATCGACGCAGCGTCAGAGCGTCTTTGTTTTAAAGTGTTAGGAAAACACTGAATGTCCTCTTCCAATCTGAGAGTAACATGCTAACAAAGGTATCCCAACTGTAGCCGAGTACATGACAGGATGTATGATTACCTAGAAGAGCATCAGGACTGTTTGAGGCATATGATAGCTATGTGATTAACATGATGATTCAGCCTCTATGGAGATAGACAGATGACAAGCATGATCATTTCTGACGTGGAGCTAATCTGAACTAAACATTGAATACTGCTTTCTATTCCTCCATCTTGTGACTGTGTAACTCCCTCTCTTGGATATCAGCATGTGAAGGACACTGTTCAGGAACTAGTTGATGCTCTGTATGTGATGACTACTTCCATTCTGGAGAGGATCAGAAATACATGGATCCTGAGATTGAAGATCGAGCTTTATACATCCTTGACGCTCAGAGCTACGTTAATGCGGAATTGGGCGCGTGGTTCAATCTCAACTGGGTTGGAGATACGACAGGTGAGGAGGGGGGGGGGGGGGGGGTCTGGATCTAGTCTCACCTGGTCTCACTCCCAGCATGGGCAGTGTGTGGTGGGTGAACGCCATGCGGGGGGGCCTCTGGGAGGACAGGGTGCTGAAATCGAATTTCCCCGGCTTCTTAAGAGAACCAGGCGATGAGAGTCCTGGCAAAAAGGGGATCAACAAAAAAAAAAATGGCAGAACAGAAACGAGGTTTTAATCAAAACATGGCTGCTTTCTTACTTTGACTCTATACTGAAAAAAGAAGAAAAAATCTTATCACTGTTTTTAAGTTTTAGTGAGAGTCTAATGATTATGATTGAAATCAATGGATCGATTCATCCATTGATTTGTTGATTGGCTTAACATACAGATGGGTTTCTCACAATCTGTGAGTCCGATAGAGCGGTGCAGGAATGAGTCCTCAGACCCGGGAATGAGTCAGCATTTTAGCACTTCCTGTTCCCTTCGTCTGGAATCAATGGTTTTTCTGAATGTGTTTTTGGTTCATTGTTTTGTTCTACGATATAAAGTGCGTCTGAATGAGACGACTAAACATCATCATGCCCAACATTAGCTTAGCCTTTAGCTTAGCCTTTAGCTTAGCCTTTAGCTTAGTTTAAAAATGACAGTTGCTAACAAGTTTCTTAATGAGACGACTAAACGTCATTACTCTCAACATTAGCCTCCTTTAGCTTAGCGGTGGTGACATGAAGTCATGTGACCGTGCTGTAGTTCCTTTATACCCCAACATTAGCCGCCTTTAGCTTAGCGGTGGTGACGTGAAGTCATGTGACCGTGCTGTAGTTCCTTTATAGCTCAACATTAGCCACCTTTAGCTTAGCGGTGGTGACGTGAAGTCATGTGACCGTGCTGTAGTTCCTTTATAGTCCAACATTAGCCTCCTTTAGCTTAGCGGTGGTGAGGTGAAGTCATGTGACCGTGCTGTAGTTCCTTTATAGCCCAACATTAGCCACCTTTAGCTTAGCGGTGGTGACATGAAGTCATGTGACCGTGCTGTAGTTCCTTTATAGCGTAACGTTAGCTTTTTACTTCAGAAATCATAAAGTGGTGTTAATATGTGGAGATTATCCTGCTGAACTAAATGTGTAAGTATTTTAAACTTTGAGATTATTTCCTGCAATAATCCAAAAACACATGGAGAAATCCCATTGGCTTTTTGTGGAGGGAATCATCCCTGCCTGCACCACTCTATAGTCTCTATCTTTATGTACAGTCAGCGGGCTGTACCACGGGAGAAAGGCGGGAGGGGGGGCAGGACGGGAGGCTATAGGGTCAAGAGAGAGGAGAGCTGGGGAATGCAATGGCGTCCAAACCATGTTTCACCACGAACAGCACAGGAAGGCAAACAAACCAAACTGTGGACAAACTATTCCACTAATCAATCAGAACCAGCCGTGCTCTCGTATACTCAGATCTAGTACTTGAGTAAAAGTAGAAGTACTCAGATCTTGTTCTTGAGTAAAAGTAGAAGTACTCAGATCTTGTGCTTGAGTAAAAGTAGAAGTACTCAGATCTTGTGCTTGAGTAAAAGTAGAAGTACTCAGATCTTGTTCTTGAGTAAAAGTAGAAGTACCAGAGACTAGGAATACTCTGTTACAAGTTGATCATATCGTTATCATTAATCACGATCTGCAAAGTAAGTAAAGTACATAATTGTAGTGGAATAGAAGTACAAAGAAGCAAAGAAATACTGAAGTAAAGTACAAGTACCTCCAAATTATAAAAAAATAACATTTAAATACAGTACTTGAGTAAATGTACTTAGTTACTTTAAACCACCACTGATTACTACATATAGTTCTGTATTTCACACACACACACACACACACACACACACACACACACACACACACACACACACACACACACACACACACACACACACACACACACACACACACACACACACACACACACACACACACACACACACACACACACACTCAGTTGACAGGGGGGTTGTTGTTGTTGACCTCATGTTCTGTTGCCGCCTGAACGGCTTGTTGTTAATCCATGTAAAGCACTTTGTTTAGAAAAGTGTTGTATAAATGAAGTTATTATACTATTATGATTATTATCTCCAGGCTAGGCAGCGGGAAATCTGCCATAAAGACGGAAGGAGTTAGGAAGTAGTGAAGCGGTGACATGTGAACACATTAAAGTGTCCCCCTCTGTCTATAAATGTCAGGAAATGTGCTTCAGTTTGGTCAAAACGGGCTCTGTAAGTACAGACCGGACCAGAAACATGGCCAGAGTGTGAGCGCTCCGGATAAAAGAGGCTCTCTTCTGTGATCAGGAACTCATGTGGGACTTTATTTTGATGTATGGTAAATCCAAAAGGCACAATTTAGACTTTCAGGGTTTGAGGCAAAGCGCCTGTGTCTTTGACCTCTGTCAGGGAACCGCAATGTTGGGTTAAAGAACTCTGGAAAGAACCGACCATAAAACCAGGGAATAATGAGGAAGTAAAAGTACATCAGCGAGGACCTCATCACTTTCATCTGCCGCCGGACGCTTTGGTTGCTCCGGGTTCGAAGCAGAGAATACGGCGATAAACAACTCTGGCGAGCAAAAAGGCCCGTAAATATTCACACAAATAAAACAAACACACTCAAATAAAGATGTGGGTAATTCCAACATGGCCCGAAGAGACGTAGAAATAGATTTTATGAGCTGCGCTTATAAAGTCTAACGGAGCAGATTTCTGAAAAGCTTTTTCTTTAATGCTGCACTGGGAAATGTTTTATCACTATTTACCCACAAGGCTCGGAGGCAGCTGTGCACCGATAAGTTTAGAAGAAGGTGGGCGACGGCACTTATGTTCAAGAAGGGACGACATGTGAGCGGATACAATAAGCACGGCGAGATTAATGTGATTTATGGAGAGAATTATATTTTTTTAAAACAGTGTGAAGACAGAAGGACACAAGATGCTTTAAGTTAGTTTTCCCAACATGTGTTTTTGGCTATATTCCATTTTCATTTCATAGGCGATAACAACGTTAGTAAAAGACGGAGTAGAGCCGCTAAAGCAAAACAAAGGGTTGGAGCCACATATTATTTAATAGTTTAACATTTGTTTTCTTGTTGTTTTTGTGTATTAAATGTTTTATAACTTAGTGATATTACTTAAGTTAGTTAAAGTAGTTTTATGCTTTTACTTATAGCTTTTACTATATTGTGAGAGCACTAGTAGGCAGATCGTTTTCTACCAGGGTGATTCAAGCAGGACCAAAGAAGGAAAGGCTTCAGCAATAAATAAGAAACCTTTCATTGTACTTTTGTTATAGGAATCAAAAGCACAGAAAAGTAGATCTTGTCTGAACTTGGATCATTCCCTCCGTAATATTCGCTATCTGGTGCCTCAGTTACATTTCTGTTTTACTTTCTTATGATTTTGGCCGCTACATAAAGGTTTAAACGATATAAATAAGTAACCAGATATGAAGAATGACTCCTTATCATCTCAAACTCCTGATTTCATCTTACATAAGGTCAATTACAAAATCTACCAGAGTCGGAGAAGCGGTAGAAGATGGATGGAAATTAACAACGTTTTAGCATCAAAATGTACTAATTCTGCACAATGGCCCAGTTCAGAATATAAATTAGCCCTAACTTTGTTAAGTTCTAACCTTGAGACTTTTTAACATTTTGAGATTAATGTATAGCAAAGTTTGAAGTTATTTTGCTTTAAGATTTTAGGTATTTGGCCAAAAACAATGGCATTTTAAAATGATAATACATTTAAGATATGCTCTCCGTGCTCCCGCTTCAACTAAGTCTGTTTTCTTGTACCTTGACTATATATATATATATATTGAAAATACTGGACGTTGGGTTAGTTTTTCTTGCATTTCTCTCCGAATACAAACTCCTGCTTTCAATAAAATGTATTAGTCAAACAAAAGAACAGACAAAAAAATCAAAGGAAATAATAACTGTGTTGAATTAGCTGAAAAAAATACAAATAAAATACATATATATTATAAGTTAAACGGTGCTGTTTTATATATTCATGTCTGCTGTAACATGTGTTGAAAGCCGGGGTTGTATAAGTTAATTTAAAGCGGCCTTCAGACCGTTAAAAACAGACGCCATGTTGTGTGTTTGAACCTGAACGCATCGCTGCGTTTGGCTGCCGCTCCTCTGTGGTACGTATAGGGAGGAGAGCGTGCCACCACACAGTACAAGTTCAATTATAACCAGCTTATTATGCATAAACAGCCTTAAATTATACATATTGTTTTTAGTCTCTGTGATTCCCCCTAATTTGTTCGTATCTCGCCGAAATATCTGCTTCTCAGCGAGGAGCGGCAAATGAGGCCCAGATGCCCAATGAAAGCTCCGTCTGATAAAACCAACAGAAGTTACTCTGATCTCTCCCTTAATCTGTGTGTGTGTGTGTGTGTGTGTGTGTGTGTCAGAGAGTCAACACATAGACACACACACACTCACAGTTGTTTGTTCTACATTATTTCTATGCTCTGCTGCTGGCACACTGCACAAGCAGACTGGCAGCCAATTGCTCCCATGACCCTTTAGCCTTGCCACGCTAACAAGCTGGCGACCACACAACACCTCCCAACTAGCATGTGCACCAAGACACACACACACACACATGCACGCACACACACACACACACACACATGCACACACACACACACACACACACACACACTAAAAAGCTCACACACTGGTCATTCAGGTAAGAAAAAAAAAAACAATGTTCCCCATCAGAGAGGTGTCCCTCATTAGCGGTGTAGCTCACACATCATTAGCACTCATAAACAAAGAGTTTATATACCCTTTATGACACGTTAGCAACTCCCACACCCAGCAATTAAGTGGATTTATATAGAGTGGTGCGGGAATGAGTCCTAACCCCGGGAATGAGTCAGCATTTAAGCACTTACTGTTCCCTCGTCTAGAAGTCAATGGTTTTCTGAATGTGTCTGTTAGTCTGATATAAGGTCTGTGGTTAACGCAAGCTGAAGAGATGTTTATTTTACTATATCAAATATGTCAGTAAAAACCCCACTGGTGAATTAAAAAACAGAGGTTGCTAACATGTGTCTAAATGAGACGACTAAACGTCATCAAGTCCAACAATAGCCACCTTTAGCTTAGCGGTGGTGACGCTGAACTAAACGTGTATTATCATTGTTTGTTTGACAGAGATTATTTTCTGGCATAATCCAAAATGACATTGGATTTTTGTGGGGAACCCCTTGCAATGCTAACTTTCAATTTGGCCTACAAAAATACATCATCCCTGCACCACTCCATATCAAAATCACCTTTCTCCCCCCTATTGAGCAGCAGCAGCAAGCAGGCAGCAGGAGACAGCAGACTTAATGATGGATTACATGATCACCTGCGATGCCTCGGAGCTTTTCATTCAGGTAAAACATCACCTCCAGAGCAGGCGGAGGCGGAAACCCTCCCCCCTTTTCCCTCCTCTTCCTCCCCCCCTTCCTCATCTCTCTCACTCCCACCACCACCACCAGCACCAGCACCAGAACAGATGTCTGCTGTAACCCAGTAGCTCCCTTCGCTGTAGACACATGGAGGCGCCATCTGGACCCCAACGCTGCTCCTCTCCAGATTGGGGAGTGTGTTTATGTGTGTGAATGTAAATCAGAGAAAGAGCTGAAATGTACATTTGTGTGTGTGTGTGTGTGTGTGTGTGTGTAACTGTGAATAAGCATGTCTCAGAGACAGAAGGCTGTGTGCTTTGATGACACACCTGAGTGCCGTCAGTCCTGTTTGTCTGGGTCGTATGTTGTTTTTTTCCGCCGCTGTCTTTCAAAAGGCGATTGGGACAGCACTCAACAAGCCGGCAGCATGAAGCAGCTAACACTCAACAAAACCCTCATTCACACACACACACACACACACACAAAACCGTCCTTCTCTTTCATCGCGTTCTCTTTCAGCGCTCGACAACAAAATTACACTCAAAACACTTAGCTGCACGTTGCTGACAAATTCACACCGCCACGAAAAAGCTGTTTGTATGCATGTGCTGTGTGACAACAATGTGGTTTTTCGGATATGATAATGCACATAATTGAACGTTGAAAACACAATTTTGTCAGGATTAAAGGGATTCAGAGACGTCTTGAATGCACCAGGGACGTCTTCATCTTCCCGGCTTCCACAATAACATCTTTGAGGCGGACAGGCGGTGCATGTTATGGAGCTACTGGGCGACCAAAAGGCTTTGGTTTACCCACAATGGACAACAGCAGACATCTGGCAGAAACAACCCCACCCAGCGGCAGCACAGCCAGACAACATTACACCAGAGAGAGAGAAGTGGGAGATGCAGAAGAGCTCACAGGAAGTGCAAACAGACAGAAAGAGATGTATACAGGGTGGTGCACAGCATGTATATAATGTTTAATGTTGTTCTAACCATGGTAAGGAAACTGCACTCCATCGCTCTCATGCTTAATCTTCCTCTCCTGCACACTGGCCAAATGGTGCTGCACTGAAAGGCCAAACAGGGGAGAAAGGGAAGAGTTAACAAAAGACAGAGATGGAATGAATTAAAGAGGGAGAGAAAGTGGTTAAATAATGGGCAACAAGGGACTTTAATGTTATAGAGAGCAGCGAGTGTCTATAAAATTATTACATCATTACTGCTGGGGGCTTTAAAATGGCAGCATGTGAGTGGGAGTGACGCAGAATACAATTTAAACAGCTAAACCCCCAGAGATATACATCAAGTCTTAAATACATTTCACATGGAACCCATCATGATGGTTAAAAATGATGTAAGCCAAGGGGTGAGTTGTTATGATTTAAGAAGTCAATGGGTGGAAACACAGACGCTCCTCTACTGATATACTCATAAAGACAACATATGTAGAACTGTGTCAGGGAATAATATAAAAGGGATGTATGTTACTTATGAAAAGAGTGATGCCACTTTCATTACTGTAAGCTAAATATGAAGCTACAGTTGTTTGGCATAACGTTAGCTTAGCATAAAGAGTAAAAACAGGAGTAACAGCTAGCCTGAAAAAAAAGAACTCTGCCTACCACTTTATAACTCACCTATTAACATATTGCACCTTGTTAGTTTAATCTGTACAAAAAACAGACTCTAAAAACAACATTTTTTTAATGTTTTACGGCTAGAGCCAGAAGCCGGTTAGCTTAGCTTAGCAAAAGTGCATGAAAAAGGAGTAAACAACTAGCTAAGGTAGCATGTTATATCTTGTTTGTTTAATTTGAACTAAATTGTAAGCTTAAATAAGACATTTGAGGTAACTGTTTCCCCATTTCCAATCTGTGCTAAGCTAACTAGTTGCTGGTTGTAGCTGAGCCAGAGACCGGTTAGCTTAGCTTAGCAAAAGTGCATGAAAAAAGGAGTAAACAACTAGCTATGGTAGCATGTTATATCTTGTTTGTTCAGTCTTTGCTAAGCTAACTAGTAGCTTGCTGTAGCTGAGCCAGGGGCCGGTTAGCTTAGCTTATTACAATGAGTGGAAACATGGGGAATCAGATAGCCTGGTTAGCATGTCACTTGTTTTTTCTCATATAAAAACTAAGTATTAGAGAAGTTGTGAATGGATGATGAGGGTAGAAAGAGATGTGGGATGATAATGGTGGAGAGAAGGGTCAACATCATAGTACAGAGACGAAGGGATGTGTGAGGTGAGCTTTGGCTACTGGTTCACATCAGGAAGTGGGAAATTAACACCTGAACACGTTGTTTTAAATGCCCCGAAAACAATATTTAAAAGCTAACTATGTTTCTTTCTGAAGTTGAACATGAACATTTCAAGAAACATATTTTGGATAATACAGGTATTTGCTATTTGCAGGGAGTTATATTAGAAGATTGATACCACTCTCTGAAGTACATATTCAACTATAACCAGCAGTCAGTTAGCTTAGCTTAGCTTAGCTTAAAGACTGAAACAGAGGGAAAAACCTAGCCTGGCACTCGACAATCGCAAACAAAATCTGCCTACCAGCTCCTCTGAAGCTTTCTAATTAACACATCATGTTTTGTTTGTTTACTCAGCAGTACAGGAAGTAACTAAAAATAGCTGTGCACATTTAACCCCCTAAAACCACAATGCATCGTTTTGCACTTTTAATAAGACATACGGTGTTGATTAATGAGCTTTAGAGGAGCTGCTAGGCAGATTTTGTAACCTCTGCACAGAGCCAGGCTAGTGGTTGCCTTGATGCTAAGCTAAGCTAACAAGCTGCAGCTTCACATGTACTTCATGAGTGAATCATGTCATTTAACCCTCAACAAGAAAGCTTCCATTAGTACTTTAAAGTAGGATTGTATGACGTACTTATGGAGATTGTTTCCTCAGCACAGAGCCAGGCTAGCTATTTGCACTTGTTTCCAGTCTTTATGCTAAGCTAAGCTAGCTACAGAATACTTTTAAGTTTAGGACAGTACAATATTTTGAGAAACATTAGGATTCCCTGTCTAACTGAGAGGTAGATGAGAGGAATAACTGGTATCAAACTTCTCATTTAACCCTAAAACTAGAACGTGATAAGGATATTTTCCAAAATGAGAATAAAATGTTAAAATAAATGTTTTTTCAGGTGCGTTAAAGTTCAATGTAAAGGTTTTATAAGCCTCCTTTTAGCTTTAAAAAATGTGTCTGATTGATGTGGACCAGCTCCAGGATGGGGGTTGGGGTTGCAGGGTGTGTGTGTGTTTGTGTGTGTGTGTGTGTGTGTGTTAGCGGCACTACCTGCGTCCACATCGTTGGGCCAGCCGCTGGACTGAGAGCTGCTGCCGGCCGCCGGGGATCGACCCGAGTAAAAAACATCGTCCACCGGACTCTCCATCTCGCTGTCGTCAATGGACTTACGCTTGTTGGAGCTGAGAGGAAAAATAAGAGAGTTAGGAACGTATTTTAAATCAGGAATGAAGAAGTTAATCGTGTATTTTAGACCTGTTTTTCTCTTTTAGCTTGTTTAATGTGTATTCTCATGGCTTTTTAATGACTGTTTTTAACCTTTTGTGTTGTCTTTCTGTCAAATATGCAACTTTAGTCGTGGTTTGTAAAGCGGATAGTATACATCACTCAAATCTGTGTTAAAGCCAACTTCATTTCAACTCATTACCACATTACCATAGACCTCCTTTACACAACATGTACCTTATTTTTGAGTTTAAAAAAGCAGAAATTGAAATAACTTGTAATAACTATGAGTATAATTTGGATCAGAGAGACATTTTGATTATCAGAGACAGGTTTGTGTGAAAGTTTAGTCGGGAATCTGTTTTGGGACCATTTGAACTGTTTTAATGACAGCACATAATGACACCAGATGCTATAAAAAAAAGAAAAAGAATCCACCTTAAATTAGGACTGAAGACTTTTCTGTTTTAATTAAATCACTTCTCACATCCTACACTGAACTGTAACTCTTACCCATGTGTTATACACATGTCCAATTCTGTTTTAGCTTGTTTTAAATAGCGTTTTTGTGCTTTTTTAATGACTTTTTATGTTGTGTTTCTGTCAAATGTGCAACTTTAGTCCTGGTTTGACTGTTTATAAAGCGTATAGTATAAATCATCTTGCAATTTTGGTTTACACCTTTAATGTAGACTTCATTTCAACTCATTACCTCAATTTCTACTCTCCTTATTATCGTTTTTTGTCAATAAGACCTCATTGACACAAAATTAACATTATTTTTTAGTTTAAAAAGGCAGACATTTGAATGATTTTGACTATAAGTAAGATCAGAATAACCTTTTGATGGATTTTCATGGACTCGTTTGTATCAAAGTTTAGTCAAGAATCTGTTTTGGGACCATTTGAACAGTTTTAATGACAGCACAATGACACCAGATGCTATAAATAAAAGAAAACCACAAAAATCAAGTGATCATTCCTTTTTCTCAAGAACAAAGTAGAATGAAATCATCCATGTTATTTTTGTGGCAATTAGATTAAATAACCCCATTTTACGACATGAATTCATTTAAAAAGATTTAAAAAGAAAGCAGGACATTTGATCTGAGGACAACAGGAAGCTTAAACGTGATTTTATTATTTGTTTTTGTTGACTAAATGAAGTCTAAATTATTTAAATGTCTTATTGAAAAGCACTTTGATTGCCTCGAGTTGAAATGTGCTCGTTAAATAAACGTTCCTTGCTTGTTTTAGGGGGAAAGAAAGGAGTTGGATGTTTACATTTCAGGGTTTTCCAGATTTTCCATTGTTCTTAAACGTGCATGTTGCTGGTTTCTCACAGGCACTTCTAACGGGGCTCTAATGAATGCACGCACATGATTTGTGGGGCATTTGAGGACAGTATACGGCTCCATGTTCCCCCTGTAGTCAGACATGTATCTGCCTGAAATCAATAGTTATTAAAAATGTAAAAACGTCAAGGCTTTCCCCCGCAATGTTTTCTTTTAGTATTATGTTTTATCCGGAGGGGGCAAAGCAAACTGGAGACAGCGAGACAAACACGAGGCCAGACTTCATTCAGCGTGCTGCACACACACCGAAACTGATCTGTGTGTGTGTGTGTGTGTGTGTGTGCTGACGCTGGAACTCATTTGTGCGTGTGTTAGCATATTCGTATAGACTCATACATCTGTGACCAATAAAATTAAAGGCTCTCGTGAACGTACAGCGATCCAAAATGTTTAAATATGTGCTCGCTCGTGTGCATTTCTGTGTGACAGGATGTGTGTGTGTGTGTGTGTGTGTGTGTGTGTGTGTGTGTGTGTGTGTGTGTGTGTGTGATGCAGGGCTCTGTGTTACATTAGCATCAGCGGAGAGATTCTGTAATGAGTGTAACTACCTCCGTGGGAGACTTGCATAAAGCTCCATCTCAGTCCTGCAGCGTGAGAGGAGCGAGGGAAGGAGGTAACGGAGACACAGAAACAGAGAGAGACGGATAGCAGGGATGAAGAGGGTTAGCAGTGATGAAGAGGAGGAGGAAGAAAAGGGAGAGAAAAAGCACAGTCAAAAAGCAGAGCAAGCATAAAAAATACAGCAGTGTAAGGGTCTGTTCACATGAGCGTTTTTTACCACAAAGACGCTAGGCTAACAGCTAACAGTATCATCACCAATTCTTCATGGTGTTGGTTTTTAAGTGTGTATTAAAGGGGACATATTCTGCTCAGTTTCAGGTTCATATTAATATTTAGTGTCTCTACTGTGACATGTTTCATGTTCAAAAAGTTCTTTGTTTTCCTCACACTGCCTGTGCTGCAAATGACTGCAGATGGAAATGAGCTATTAGCTCAAATCTGGCATAAAACATCTCCTGAATGATGAATGTACTTGTATGCGTGGTCCTTGTTTAAATAAATACTTAACAGCGTCCTCTCAAACTTCAAATTCAGTCCACAGAGAGTACAAATATAGTCACTTTCTGGTAAAACTGCCATTTGTGATCCTGAAAATGGCAATTTTTTCAGAAATGGACTCAGCATCCTCAATAACCCCCAAAACCACTTCAAAATTGTACAAATCAGCCAAGCAATTTATTAAGTATTGTCCACATACAGTAGGCTATAATGCCATTAATGCTAATGAACACAACTTATGCTAATTGTTTAAGTTGCCCGACATATGCAGGTTAGCATCCAGCTGTTTTTTCTATGTGCTGGGGACCTGTACTATACATTTCTAACATAACACTTTGGGGTAATCAAGATGTCCTGGTTCACTAAGCTGGCTACGACTTAATGGGAATGAGTTAGCCTAAAACGCCTGAATGTGTACAGACCCTTAAGTGGTTAAAGAGTCAAGAAGAGAAGAATATTAGTACAGGGAAAAGTGCCTTTTGAGCAGGTGTGTGTGTGTGTGTGTGTGTGTGTGTGTGTGTGTGTGTGTGTGTGTGTGTACCTGGTGGAGGGGGTGGAGGTGATGGAGCGTCGGCCCAGCGTCACCTGGTTGATGTTGTAATACCCGGGGCTGTCCAGGTCGGCCAGGGAGAAGTTCGGACCTGTCGCTGTAGCAACTGGGGCTGAGGGACACACACACACAGATGCACACACACACAGATACACACACACACGGGCACAAGCACACACACAGGCACACGCACACACACACACACACACACACACACACACACACACACACACACGAATATCTTTAGTTTATTTATTTATTTTAACCGGTCTTCCTTCTTTTTCCCTCTCATACAGGATTGCATTCACCCTCAACCTCACTGACTTCCAGACAAAGGGACAGGAAGTGCTAAAATGCTGACTCATTTCCAGGTTTAGGACTCATTCCTGCACCACTCTGTTCGTCCATTCAAACTGTAGAGACAGGAGATTCAAACTGTGAGACTCACTCTGTGACACTCGGACCAGCTCGGCTACGTTCCAAACCCCTGAAGTCACAAAGCAGTCCTGGAAACTCAAGTGTCCTGCAGAGAAAACAAGAGAATCAGAATCAACATTATTTTGGAATAAAATAAAATAATGATAATTTAAGGTGCAATTAAAATAAAACACATAACATAGAATACATATTTATATATAAATAGGAGGTTCAATACAAATCGGCAATACGTTTTTTAATGCAAATGTGTAAAAAAATACGAGACGTAAAAGTGAAATTTGGAATAAAATTATACAAAATAAATCGATTACAATTTCTTCTTTGAAAGTAAAAGTTGAATTAAAAGATCAAATAAAATATTTCTGCAGAAAAAAAATAGAGAGCGGTGTGCAAATTGGATAAAAAAATATAAATAAAAATAATCTTCCCATCTGTCCATCACTGCCCATCTCATGTCCCCCCCCCCCCAAATATCATGTCCCCCCCTCCCTTCACTCTCTCCTCCGGGTTAACCACAGTGAGGACGATGAGGTCATCACTCTGCGGCGAACATGTGGTTCATATCAGCCAACGTCAGTGTGATTTATGAGACCCAGCTACAGTACCATGGGCTCCCCTAACCATAATAAACTGAGGCCTGTACGTGTGTGTGTGTGTGTGTGTGTGTGTGTGTGTGTGTGTGTGTGTCTGATTGTCTAACATGTAAACTCACCGTTGGGGGGGGGCTTCACGTCTGTGTCTCCCTGATGGTTTGAGATTTCTGATTGTCCTGATTGTTCTGAAAGACACAAAAAAAGAAAAATATGTTTAATCAGGTGGAAATTACCCAAAGAGAGAGAGGAGGGGGGGTTAGAGTCGGGAGGAACTGTTCAGGAAGGTGACGGCAGTGCTGGAAAAGTACTTTTACTGGGTAAAAAGTAGTAGTTTTAGTTTTAAAAGTACTCGATTACAAGTAAAAGTCATGCGTTTGTTGCTTAAAGAGGCTCTATTCGGCTTTTGGGGGTTTGCCCTCTCCTGCAGAGTTTTTCTATAGGTTTTAGTGCATGTAAATGGTCTGCAAAGGCTAAAATCCCAGTGTTCCCTGCAGAGGGAGTTTCTCTCACACACACTCACACACACAAATAAGTCAAAGAGTTCAGTTTGCAGGACTCTTTCTCGCACACTCTCAGATGTACACAGTATTTCAGCGAAGGCCTCTCATGGTGTAAGTACGTTGTGTAAAGTTTTACCCAGAAGCCTCTCTTCTGCTGACTGAGTCGGGGGGTCCTCCTACATTGTGCCCTTTGTGTGTGTTTGTGTTTCCTCTCCTGTGTGTGTGTGTTTCCTCTCCTGTGTGTGTGTGTGTGTTTCCTCTCCTGTGTGTGTTTGTGTTTCCTCTCCTGTGTGTGTGTGTGTGTGTGTGTGTTTACCTCCTCTCTATAGGAGCCGGTGGGCAGCGAGCCACAGCTCTCTCTTGACATTTCTTCCCCACATGGGTAATGCTGGAGGACTTTTATGGTTCTATATATAAATATATATATAGATATATAGCATTCAGGCCAATTACCCCACAGCGCTGCAGCTTTAAGGCCTGAGCCAAGTCAGCTTCAGGTTATTCATTTGTACCCGTAGGCAGAGGAGGAAGAAGTACTCAGATCTTGTACTTGAGTAAAAGTAGAAGTACTCAGATCTTGTACTTGAGTAAAAGTAGAAGTACTAAGATCTTGTACTTGAGTAAAAGTAGAAATACTCAGATCTTGTACTTGAGTAAAAGTAGAAGTACCAGAGTGTAGGGAAAAGTCCTGCATTAAAATGTTACTCAAGTAAAAGTGCAACCGTATTAGCATCGAACTTCTACTTCTACTTTTACTCAAGTACATGATCTGAGTACTTCTACCACCTCTGATGGAACCAACTGCCTTTAAAACAACTTGTTAACCTCCCAAAAGTCAGACCCCTCTTAGACCCGATCTCAAGCCCAAATCAGAGTCCTATTCCTGGGTGGCATTATAGCGGACGGCGTGCCAGAGAATTGCTTTTCAGCCCGACCGCACAAAGCCCAAAACGTGACGACAAAACCAGAACCGGAGGACGGGTCAGAGTTTCTGTTTCTGTCCGTCCATCTTCCCTCCTCTCTCACTCGTTCTGCTTATTTCTCTCTAAGGATTCCTGGCAGCCATCTTAGCGCTTGGCAGCCATCTTAGCTTTGGCGGTACCCATGCATTCCTGCTAGCTGATGACACATACACACACACACACACACACACACACACACACACACACACACACACACACACACACACTCTAATAAAGTATATAAGTGCAACTCATGTAAGATGATCAAATAAACCCCGAGGCCAGTCCTGATGATGCATTTCACTACAAACCTTGGATAAAATATTCTCTTCCTCTTCGCACCATGCAACGATTTCCCAAGCCAAAAATTACGGTGGCCGGTTGTCATGACAACAAGGGATGTGAGCACCTCAGTCCCTAATGAAGAGCATTGGTTGAAACCTGTGTGCATATGTGTCGCTGTTCGGCCTGGCAATTAGTACGAATGGAGATAATAATAAAGCCCACTGGCACGAGATCAATGTGTTGTTATGTTCAAGTCCTGGCACCAAGCAGAGCTGCTATACAACCAGGAGGACTATTTACTATATCAGTGTTTTTCTGTGTATATCAGTATGTAGTGTCTCTACTTTAAAGAGTCCTCTCCTGCTGATGTTCAGGTGTATATCAGTATGTAGTGTCTCTACTTTAAAGAGTCCTCTCCTGCTGATGTTCAGCTGTATATCAGTATGTAGTGTCTCTACTTTAAAGAGTCCTCTCCTGATGATGTTCAGGTGTATATCAGTGTATAGTGTCTCTACTTTAAAGAGTCCTCTCCTGCTGATGTTCAGGTGAATATCAGTATGTAGTGTCTCTAATTTAAAGAGTCCTCTCCTGCTGATGTTCAGGTGTATATCAGTATGTAGTGTCTCTACTTTAAAGAGTCCTCTCCTGCTGATGTTCAGGTGTATATCAGTATGTAGTGTCTCTACTTTAAAGAGTCCTCTCCTGCTGATGTTCAGGTGTATATCAGTATGTAGTGTCTCTACTTTAAAGAGTCCTCTCCTGCTGATGTTCAGGTGTATATCAGTATGTAGTGTCTCTACTTTAAAGAGTCCTCTCCTGCTGATGTTCAGGTGTATATCAGTATTTAGTCTCTCTATTGTGAGACATGACACTGGCTGTGGTATATATTGTAAAACAACATGAGCATTTATTATTTTTCTTGTAAACCATGGAAACACACTTTCTGATGCACAAACATGCTTTCACACACACTTGCACACACACGTTTATACACGGATGAATCACCCTTATCTCCTGCACACAGTCGCCCCAAGGCCCCCTGTCTGCGCCTCAGCGGAGATAACACACACACACACACACACACACACACTCAAATATACCATGCTATCGCTCTAATCACACACACTGATTCATTATGTTACTCAGTCAGTGTATGATGTACTCCTGGAGTTAACATTGCCTTTACTTTTCTCACACTGCAGCTGCAGACAGAGGTCATAACTCTCACCCAGGCTTAATGTACACACACTCTGAATCACACTCACTTAATCACTGCATTCATCACACACACACAGGCACAAAAACAACACACACAAGTGTCTTCCATTAAAAGACACTTGAATGTAAAATCACACACACATGCTCCGTACGAAATGAACCAACAAATTAGCCACCGGTGCTAATGGATTCATTTATGGCGCGCATATTCATATATATATATATATATATATATAGAGAGAGAGAGAGAGAGAGAGAGAGAGAGAGAGAACAAAGGCATTTATTTTACTGTGCAAATTTACCAAACAGCTCAGAGTGTGTGTTTGTGCATCACAAGCAAACATGAGCAAACAGAGACTCTGTAATCTAAAACACACTAAGAGATCACCAGAACAACAACACTGGAGATAAATTAAAATATAAGAGCTTTCAGTGTTAAACCTTTCTTAAAGATGACAAATCCTGCTCATGTTCAGGTTCAGATCAGTATTCAGTGTCTACCGTGATGTAGTTCCTCTATAGCCCAACATTAGCCACCTTTAGCTTAGCGGTGGTGACGTGAAGTCATGTGACCGTGCTGTAGTTCCTTTATAGCCCAACATTAGCCTCCTTTAGCTTAGCGGTGGTGAAGTGAAGTCATGTGACCTTGCTGTAGTTCCTTTATAGCCCAACATTAGCCACCTTTAGCTTAGCGGTGGTGAAGTGAAGTCATGTGACCGTGCTGTAGTTCCTTTATAGCCCAACATTAGCCACCTTTAGCTTAGCGGTGGTGATGTGAAGTCATGTGACCGTGCTGTAGTTCCTTTATAGCCCAACATTAGCCTCCTTTAGCTTAGCGGTGGTGACGTGAAGTCATGTGACCGTGCTGTAGTTCCTTTATAGCCTAACGTTAGCTTTTTACTTCAAACGTCATAAAGTGGTGTTAATATGTGGAGATTATCCTGATGAACTAAACGTGTAAGTATCATAAACGTTGAGATTAATCCAAAATCACATGGAGAGATCCCATTGGTCCAGGTAGATGCTGTCCAACACAGACATACGCCATCACAGCACCACACTTTTATAAATACAGTATATCCAGTGTATCCGGAGTCACCTGAGGACGGCTCCCCAGACATGCTTCAGTTCACAGTGAAATGATAGGCCTCTTCCTCCTCTGCTGCTCTGATCTGTGGACAAACCCACCTCTGTTCACTAACTCTTCATCTGTCCCGCCTCCCCCTTTATATTCCTGTCTATACGGGCTGTAGCATTTACGCTAGCAGCTCCAAACCCTGTCAGTTCTGCTGGAGTGTGTTTGAGCTTCTGCTGTTCCCTTTAGTGTTTACTTCCTGTCTTCTGCTGCTGTTCCCTTTAGTGTTTACTTCCTGTCTTCTGCTGCTGTTCCCTTTAGTGTTTACTTCCTGTCTGTCTTCTTCTGCTGTTCCCTTTAGTGTTTACTTCCTGTCCGTCTTCTTCTGCTGTTCCCTTTAGTGTTTACTTTCTGTCTGTCTTCTGCTGCAGTTCCCTTTAGTGTTTACTTCCTGTCTTCTTCTGCTGTTCCCTTTAGTGTATACTTCCTGTCTGTCTTCTTCTGCTGTTCCCTTTAGTGTTTACTTCCTGTCTGTCTTCTGCTGCTGTTCCCTTTAGTGTATACTTCCTGTCTTCTTCTGCTGTTCCCTTTAGTGTATACTTCCTGTCTGTCTTCTTCTGCTGTTCCCTTTAGTGTTTACTTCCTGTCTTCTTCTGCTGTTCCCTTTAGTGTTGACTTCCTGTCTTCTTCTTCTGTTCCCTTTAGTGTTCACTTCCTGTCTTCTTCTGCTGTTCCCTTTAGTGTTTCTTCCTGTCTTCTTCTGCTGTTCCCTTTAGTGTTGACTTCCTGTCTTCTTCTTCTGTTCCCTTTAGTGTTGACTTCCTGTCTTCTTCTGCTGTTCCCTTTAGTGTTCACTTCCTGTCTTCTTCTGCTGTTCCCTTTAGTGTATACTTCCTGTCTGTCTTCTTCTGCTGTTCCCTTTAGTGTTGACTTCCTGTCTTCTTCTGCTGTTCCCTTTACACCCTGCACACACAGTCCCTCGAGCAGAGCCTCCTCCTTAGCAACGGTCTGTTAGTTATAACATATCAGACCTCTCAATGATCGAAATTGACTTCCTTCACACTTGTGGTGGTATTGCTTTGACTCGAGTAACGAAACCTGAGGTACTTGTCCCACCTCTGCATAAAAGAGTGTGTGTCTCCCCCCCCCCCCCCACTCTGGATAAAGAAGCAGCCTTCCCCAATTGGGTTTCGCTAAAGAGGTTTATCGGCATGTTGCTAAACATTCTGACCTTTTTTTTTATCTTTAATGCGCTTAAAATGTTCCAAACCCTCTTAATCCCCGCGGCGATCCCACACAGATGTTCAGCCGGCTCTTTTATTGGACTTCATCTCTTCCTCTTCCTCCTCCTCCTCCTCCTCCTCCTCCTTCACCCCCTCCTCCTCGCAGATTTGTTTCCGGTATTTTGTAAAACCACTCATCGCCTCCTGATAAACCCCCCCCCCCCCCCTCCACCGCTGTGTTTAAATCTTCTACATGCAAATCTCATCGTTCTCTAATCCGCTGCTTCTTATTGGACAGCGCTGCAGCTGGGGTGGGGGGGGGGGGATGTGTCAGGTGATTGACCCCCGATTGACCCCCCTGTTTCCAAAAAAGGTGCACCTGGAATATATACTATTTAACCCCCTTCGTGATCGTTTCTCCCCCTTATTTTCGTGTTCACGGTGGAAATGTGATTTGTTTTGTGCAATAAATGAAGAGATGATTCTGTGTTGGATGCACTTCTGTATCTTTCCATACGTAGGGTTTTGAATCCAGGACTTCTGCTTGTAACCGACAAATTTAAAACGATATTATTGCTTGATTTCAAAGTAAAACGTCTAATAACTTGTTCCTCCTCTGCAGGGTTTCTGTGTCAGGACGGATTTGCCTTTCCACTATATTTGGAGTTTTCCTCAGAAGTTTTCTGAGCTTCCGTATCCACGCCCTACCTCTTAAACTTCTCAATCCTGGCTCTTCTTCTTCTTCTTCTTCTTCTTCTTCTTCTTCTTCTTCTTCTTCTTCTTCTTCTTCTTCTTCTTCTTCTTCTTCACTAAAACCGCTTTCAAACTCCCATCCCAAACACCATTCACTCCATCTTTGTTCCCACGTTAACAGGTTATATCCATGTGAGCGGTGGCTGTTTAACGCCATGTGACAGCAGCGTGGTGTGATGCATTGTGGGATGATGAAGTGTGTGAGTGTGAACGTGGGGGCGTCAGGTTATAAATACGCCGTGTGACTGAGGCTATATGTTTACCAGATATACGTGCAAAGATTTTCCTGAGAGCACATGCTGGAGATAAGCGTGGAAACATCTGTGAGTGACAGCGTGTGGGCGGGCTCTCTTTTATTAGCATCACAGGGGGGGGGGTCTGCAAGCGTCACAGTGAAAAATAACATGAATTATAAGCTATTTCAAAAATGTCATGCATTCTCTATTACGCCAGTGTCTTTTTAAGGGAAATGTAACTAACTCAACCTTATTTTGCATTATTTCCATGCAGACGAATGAGTACAAATGTGATCTGTTTGATATATACATCGAAAAACATCACCAATGAATCCAATTAAAGAGCCCTGGATAGTGAAGGAATCACCCTTTAAGTCACATCCAGTGCCAACATCCATTTTATTTAATTAATAAAATGGTATTGCACCTCCTTACCTTAACTGTTTACATACATTTTTGTATTCCTTTTTTTCTTATTTAAACGTTTTTATTCCCTACACCTTTTATTTGTATCTTATTTTATTTATTTGTTGCGCATGCATACTTTAACTTCTCATGTTTCTATAAATATTTTGATTATATATTTTTTTATTTATGCATATCAGTCTGGAGGTTCCATAAATTCAGGAGAAATAATTCTTCCTTAGATGCACATCTGTGTGTGTGTGTGTGTCCGTGTGCCGCCTGGCCCTAGCCCGGTGCCAGCGAGGAGCAGGTGTGTGTGTGTGTGTGTGCGGCTGCGTTGCCCATCTGTGAGCCCGTCTGTGAGCCGCCTGCGCCAACACAGAGCCGGGGGGGGGGAATCAACCATGGGAGAGAGAGAGGGCAGGGGGGGAGGGCTGGCCGGATGCCACTGTAACCCCCCCAACACACACACACACACACACACACACACACACACACACACACACACACACACACACACACACACACACACACACACACACACACACACACACACACACACTGCCCTGTTTCTTTTATCTTCTATCTGCTGTGATGTTCCGGGTAGTGACTGACTGTAGGGCTGCATTCAGCCGTTCTCATTAGTTACCGTGAGTATCCTCATAATTAATCAAGAAAAGGGTAAAATGTGCAAAAAAACGAAATCAAATGGGGCTGCAACTAACGGTTATTTACAATACACAGATTCATCCAACAATAGTTTGTGGCTGTTATCATTTGGTCGAGAAAAATGTCAGAAAATAGTCAAATTATTTCTTTAAAACTCGTTTTTGTTCGTGAAAAAACGTACAAATACAAATGTTATTAAGAGATAAATCAGATTGAAGCAGGGATCATATTTCAAAGGAAGAACAACTGTATTTCCTGCCATTTTTTGTAATTAATAAATCACTTTCACGATTAACGAATAGTTGGTGATGATGTTTTTTTGCCAATTGACTAATTGGTTGGTTGACTAATTTTTTTATTATAAATACAAAAAATATGTATAATTGAAATAAATGTTTTGATCTATGCAATATCAAGAAAAGTGAAAAATGTCCCTCCCAGTACACTCTGATATCAAGTCTTCACAAGCCTTGTTTTGTTCGTCCAAAAATAAAAACATATTCACTTTATTAGGAGATAAATCAGAAAAAAGCAGGAAATATAATATTTTAGGAAGAAATAAACTGTATTTTCTGTCATTTGTGCAAAATAAATTACTTTATCGGCAAACATATTAGTTTCCGATTATGTTTTTGTTGATCTATTTAAGTATTAATGTCAGAAAATGATGTTTAATTCTCATATTTGGACTCCTCTCCACCAGCACCAGTGAGGTGTTGTTCCTCTTCTCACCAGCAGGTGTCACTTGTTGGCAGTGGGGGAGCAACACATGCTAAAGGGTTCTCAGGGGGAGAAAGAGGGGGAGATTTCTGACATGGATTTAACATGAAGGGAGGTTTGGGGGGGGGGGTTGAGAGCTCTGGCATATCCTGCTTCACGTGTTAAAGTATAAAATATCTGCAGCTCAAAAGAAATAACTCCAAATTTCAGCAGAAAATCTGTCAGAGTTTCTCTGAATTCTGCAGGTTTCAACATTTCCATCCTAACAGACTTGTGGGAAATGAGTTTTTCCCCGGGTTTTTCCTTGTTGTGTGTTCCTGATCACATCCACAAAGCGTGCTCCATATAACCTCAGAGACACACACTGAGACACACTTTAAAATGTGAAGATAATTGCAGTGTTTGTGGTGTATTAAGCTTCATGTGTTCAAATGAGGGTGCACAAAGACAAACACAAACCTGGAGGCACTCATGTTTCCCCATGTTGTGTGTGTGTGTGTGTGTGTGTGTGTGTGTCATGTGATGCCAGTCTTTGCCAGGGAATGGGAAAGAAGGAGGAGGCGACAAAAAAGGCAAAAGGGCAGAAGTGGAGACACGAAAGAGACCAGAAAGAAGTGAAAGAGAGAGAGACGAATAGAGAATTAATAATGTAATTTAATAATGTTTTTGTTGATCAAGTTATTGATTACTTTACTAAGAGCTAGGTTATTCTACAGAGCTGAGGCTGGTGTCCACATATCTGACTATTTACTTCATGGTAAACCCAGAGAGATTCACTTTGTTGTGAGATAAATCAGGACATTATCATATTTCAGAGGAAGGAAGCTGTACTTTCTGCCATTGTACATATAGTTCTTTTTTTTACCATTTATGTGTCCCTATTTTATTATATTTTATATCATGTACTTACATTCTTATTTACTATATATGTCCATAAACGATGTCTGATTATTGTGTTACAGAGTCATGTTTTATCTCTCTAAAGATAACCGTTTTATTAGGAGGTAAAACAGCGAAAGATCGTATTTTATTAGACTGTATTTTCTGCTGTTCTTGCAGAGTAAAAGCCATAAAAAAGGCGAAAGTGAGGCAGGAGCTGAGACAAGAAAAACACCAAAAAGAAGTGAATGAGAGAGAGAGAGGGAGAAAGAGTAGGGGAGGAGGGGGGAGACTCTGTTTTGGGGGAGGGATTGTGAGAGCTGTGGGAACGTTTTGCAATGCCAAGAAATACGTGAGCCGCGAGAATAAAAGCAGGAGTGAGAGAGAGAGAAAGAAAGAAAGAGTTGTTGGCAGAGGATGGAGGTAAAGAGGGAGGGGGGCAAACACAAGCCAAATACTCCCTCACCCCCCCATTAATAAATCACATAAGTGAGCATTTTGAGATGGAAGGGGGCGGGACATGGCGACCTGTCAATCAAACCACCAACAGGAGAGCGTGACCTTGTGAACTTTAGGCTGTCCATCGAGCCAGCTGACCTATAAGTGAAATAATGGGTACTTCACAATATCAATATCATATCAGCATTTCATGGTGTTTGTATTTGTACTAAGTCACCGAGTGTAAATACAGTGGATAAAAAAAATACAATATTTGCCTCCAAAATGTAGTGAAGTAGAAGTTTAACGTAGCATTAAAGGTCACCTATTGTGCAAAATCCTCTTCTTCATGTCTCTTCTACATCAACATGTGTCCCCTCTTCTTCACGTCTCTTCTACATCAACATGTGTCCCCTCTTCTTCACGTCTCTTCTACATCAACATGTCTCCCCTCTTCTTCATGTCTCTTCTACATCAACATGTGTCCTCTCTTCTTCATGTCTCTTCTACATCAACATGTGTCCCCTCTTCTTCATGTCTCTTCTACATCAACATGTGTCCTCTCTTCTTCACGTCTCCTCTACATCAACATGTGTCCCCTCTTCATCATGTCTCTTCTACATCAACATGTGTCCTCTCTTCTTCACGTCTCCTCTACATCAACATGTGTCCCCTCTTCTTCATGTCTCTTCTACATCAACATGTGTCCCCTCTTCTTCATGTCTCTTCTACATCAACATGTGTCCCCTCTGTGTAAAGAGACTCTGAAAGTTTCAGGAACAAAGATTCTCTCTCTTTTTGTCCTGATCCATTTCTATAAAAACCTGTCTGAAAATGAGCTGATCAGATTTTGGCCACTTTATGATGTCATAACGTTTCTTTAGGCGTGTGTAACCATTAGCCAATCAGCAACCAAGGTAACCCCCCCCATATCACCTGAATCTCCTCCTAGAGGGAAGTTTACCGAAGCGCTAGCCGACGTGTGTTCTCCATTATCTGTGAAAGATTTCACCACAATGTCCTTATTTCCTCTGACAGTGTAAATATGATCAGCATGCATGCAAAGTAAACACAGAACACACACTCCTCTGCCATACGCTGAAACACACTCACAAATGGTGCCGTCGTCCATCATGCTGTATTGGCTCAGAGGAAGTGGAGTTTTACAGTTGTACACACAGCCATTCATCGCTCCCCTCATTCATTAGTCCAAATGAGCATTTATGCCGAGCACACATTATTTTTACAGGCGCAGCTTTATGTGTTTGTGTGGAGTTTTACAGCCCTCGTAAAACACGTCCTCCGAGCCCCGGACAGATTTCTGGAGCATTTATTTGCATAGTTCACAAACCCAGAATAAACCCTTAGTGGCTGCTGTAAATACAGTGAGAGCGAAACAATGCTGCCTCGTCATCTGGGGAATATCGTGTTGACATTACGTTGAAACACGTGACGACATGCATTTACTCCGTGAAGAAAGCCTCAAACGTTTGCTGAGAAGCCTGACAGTAAATATCAAACGTTTAGCTTGAAACACTAACACCACGACTTTTAACAAAATCATATCGTGACGTTATAATTATTATTAATCCCGCTATTAAATTGAAACGCCTCGTTTGTTTGCTTCGGAAAATAGTGTCACTGTGTAACACTCATGCTCCTATTGGCTAGCGCTCCAACACATTGTACGTGATAGACTAAGGGGCGGGACATCTCTAAACAGGTTGACTAATCACAACAGAGCCGACCAGCTAACCAGTCAGAGCAGACCGGGCTCTGGTTTCAGACAGAGGGTGAAAGAGGTGCTGCAGCACAGGCAGTATGAGAAAAATAAAGAGCTTTTTGAACATTAAAGCATGGAGACATGTCCCAGTAGAGACACTACATACTGATATACACCTGAACATCAGCAGGAGAGGACTCTTTAAAGTAGAGACACTACATACTGATATACACCTGAACATCAGCAGGAGAGGACTCTTTAAAGTAGAGACACTACATACTGATATACACCTGAACATCACCAGGAGAGGACTCTTTAAAGTAGAGACACTACATACTGATATACACCTGAACATCAGCAGGAGAGGACTCTTTAAAGTAGAGACACTACATACTGATATACACCTGAACATCAGCAGGAGAGGACTCTTTAAAGTAGAGACACTACATACTGATATACACCTGAACATCAGCAGGAGAGGACTCTTTAAAGTAGAGACACTACATACTGATATACACCTGAACATCAGCAGGAGAGGACTCTTTAAAGTAGAGACACTACATACTGATATACACCTGAACATCAGCAGGAGAGGACTCTTTAAAGTAGAGACACTACATACTGATATACACCTGAACATCAGCAGGAGAGGACTCTTTAAAGTAGAGACACTACATACTGATATACACCTGAACATCAGCAGGAGAGAACTCTTTAAAGTAGAGACATTACATACTGATATACACCTGAACATCAGCAGGAGAGGACTCTTTAAAGTAGAGACACTACATACTGATATACACCTGAACATCAGCAGGAGAGGACTCTTTAAAGTAGAGACAGGACATACTGATATACACCTGAACATCAGCAGGAGAGGACTCTTTAAAGTAGAGACACTAATTACTAATATGAACTAATACTAATGAACATGATAGGGCTAGATCCTTGTTTGGTTCAGATCCTACGATATTGAGAATTCTGAATTCCAAAATGATTATTCCCTCTACTGTCGGGAATCATTTGGTAATTGCTATACAAGTCAAAATATTCACAATTAGGCGTCTTTCCCACGTGAATCATGTACAGATCTGCAGAACTCCAGCATGAACTATAGAGTTTTTATTCAACTGACAGAGAGAGACGGAGCAGCAGATGAGGCCTGAGAAAAAACAATCAGCCAAATGAGGGCAGAGATAGAAAGACGACCTTTGACCACCAGCTGTCTGCGAGTCACCGCCCAGTCGCATTTGTCAGTCTGTGTCCCCGGACGAACCCTCCCGAGGGTCAGCGGTGTGTGGTGTGTGTGTGTTGTGTGTGTGTGTGTGTGTGTGTGTGTCTGGAGTCTCCCAGTGTGTGTGTCATGCGTAGGATCTGGCTGCTATCTGTGTCAAAGCTGGCTTTATCTCTCTGGCTGATAAGGTAAGTCAACAACAAATGCGTCTCTGAAAACAAATAAAAATGCCCCTGTTCCCACCAGATGTTTCCCCAGGATCCGGCTCAGCGCACTGGGACAAAAACTCCAGGCGAGTCCCAGGCTGCAGCTACAGAAACAGGCCTGAGAGGGGAAGGCTACTACTCTGGGACATAGTGGTGCAGGAATGAGTCCTAAAACTGGAAATGAGTCAGCTTTTTAGCGCTTCCTGTACCCCAGAATGAACGTTTTTTTAATGTGTTCTTGGTTGTTCTGAAGAGATTTGAACGTTTTGTTCTACGTCATAAAATACTTCAGTAAATACCCCACTGGTGGATTTAGGAATGGAGGTTGCTAACAAGTGTCTAAATGAGACGACTAAACGTCATCACGCCCAACATTAGCCTCCATTAGCTTAGCGGTGGTGACGTGAAGTCATGTGACCGGGCTTTAGTTCCTTTATAGCCCAACATTAGCCGCCTTTAGCTTAGCGGTGGTGACGTGAAGTCATGTGACCGTGCTGTAGTTCCTTTATATTCCAACATTAGCCGCCTTTAGCTTAGCGGTAGTGACGTGAAGTCATGTGACCGTGCTGTAGTTCCTTTATTGCCCAACATTAGCCGCCTTTAGCTTAGCGGTGGTGACGTGAAGTCATGTGACCGTGCTGTAGTTCCTTTATAGCCCAACATTAGCCTCCTTTAGCTTAGCGGTGGTGACGTGAAGTCATGTGACCGTGCTGTAGTTCCTTTATAGCCTAACGTTAGCTTTTTACATCAGAAATCATAAAGTGGTGTTAATATGTGGAGATTATCCTGCTGAACTCAACGTGTAAGTACCATAAACGTTTGTTTGACACAGACATTATTTTCTGCTATAATCCAAAATCACATGGAGAAATCCCATTGGATCTGGGAGACTCACATACCTTTAAGTATTGTTTGATTATATGTCCACATGTGAGTCTAAACACATGTCCATACATGACGTTCAGGATTAGCGTAGTTCAGACAGCTTACAGCTCCACTCTCCGTCCTCCAAGCTGATAATTGGAGATGTATTCCTCCCATCTATCAATCAATCTATTAACTTATTAACCCAGATACAAGCTTTAACCCCTCACCCCTCTTCAGAATCAACGCAGAGATAAACCGGTGCAAATCCATTAAGAGATTTTGAAAAACATATTCAATAAGCATCACTAAGCTGAACATCAGTAGGAAAGGACTCTTTAAAGTAGAGACACTAAATACTGATATACACCTGAACATCAGCAGGAGAGGACTCTTTAAAGTAGAGACACTACATACTGATATACACCTGAACATCAGCAGGAGAGGACTCTTTAAAGTAGAGACACTACATACTGATACACCTGAACATCAGCATGAGAGGACTCTTTAAAGTAGAGACACTACATACTGATATACACCTGAACATCAGCAGGAGAGGACTCTTTAAAGTAGAGACACTACATACTGATATACACCTGAACATCAGCAGGAGAGGACTCTTTAAAGTAGAGACACTACATACTGATATACACCTGAACATCAGCAGGAGAGGACTCTTTAAAGTATATTAATTAAAGTGTGACTTCCGTGTTATGTCCGCCCCGTCAGACGGATGTTTTCGACCAGCATCTGTTTGGCCGTCGCTCAACAAATGTCTAGCGTTTCTAACTCTCTACGCCTCTGAGATCACTGTAGAAACTCAGCCAGGAGTTTATGAAAAACAGAGAAGGAGGGAAGAAAAGGAGAATGAGGAAGAGGAGGAGGAAGAAGAGGAGGAAGAGCGAGACGACATGAGAAGACAGGAAGAGAGATAGAGGAGAAAAGGAGGGCGGACAGCTGAACTGAGAGGATGATGTGATGTTCTCCATGTGTGTGTGTGTGTGTGTGTGTGTGTGAGAGTGAGTGTGTGTGTGTGTGTCTTCTCCTGAGGCCCCTGTGGATCCTGAGGGCCCCTGATGGGATCTGTGAATGGATTCAGGTGAGGAACAGGTGGGGCCACACATCAAAACGAGTAACTAGTACAAAATGATAACATTTATTTTAAAATGTATTTTAAAAAGTTTAAATTTGTCTGGGTGTTTCTTTTTTCAGAATGTAATACTTTAAGTAATTTTTGCTGATTATATATACTTTTACTTGAGTAAAACCTTTAGCAAAGGGCTTTTACAAGTGTTTTTTAAAGCTGATTTCTTAGTAATTTTACTTAAGTAAACAACCTGAAAACTACTAACGAGTACTACTTACTTTTGGTACTTTAAGTATATTTTGAAGCCAATACTTTTGTACTTTACCTACAGTAAGATTTTGAATGCAGTACTTTTACTTCTAACAGAGTATTTTTACAATTGAGTATTACTACTTTTACTGACCTGAGTACTTCCTCCAGCTCTGTCAATGACAATATGACAACACATCAGTGTGTGTGATTCATGCATTATCTGAGTGTAACCCATGTAGGTGTGTGTGTGTGTGTGTGTGTGTGTTGTACTGTAAGCACACACAAGTGTATTCCTTGGATTAACATGTGACAGCCCCCCCCTGTGTCTCAGCTGTCACCACACAGCTAACTGAGAAATATTCACAGATTTACACACACACACACACACACACACACACACACACACACACACACACACACACACACACACACACACACACACACACACACACACACACACACACACACACACACACACACACACACAGTTATGTTTTTTATAGTACACACTCTATAGATATATTACTGTGGATGAGGTAAACAAGGAGGAGGAAAAACGATTCAGATCTTTGGCTCAAGTAAAAGATCTGAGAAAACATTTAATAACAGAATTTAAAGTGTATGAAGAAGAATAAAGTAGCATTGGATTGAAATGGTAAACAAACACTGGCAGGGTTTCACAGAGGATCATAATGTAAGCAGAAGAAGTCTTTTATAAATTGTAGTGATACTTCAACCTGCCTCTCATACCAGATGGGGGGGGGATTATTAGGATCAGTTTGGGTCAGTAAGGTTGACGGTCTCAGAGTAAAGCAAATTACATTTAAATGACTTCCAGTTATTGTCTCAGCTTCCTGGTATTGGTACATGTTTTTAATAAATAGTTACTGTGCAGGTCCATATTACTAATACTAAATATAAATACAGAATTACGCTGTACTTTATGCATCAAGATACCTGCATGTATCAAAAGTCATTTCATGTAAAAGTGCATTCATATAAACTGGAAGTACCCAAAGTAATCATTGCGACCAATTTCAGATTCATTATTTTTATTTTAGCATTTTGGGATCAGTAAAGTTTATCGAATATATTATTATTATTTAAAAAATAAATATATTTTAACTTTATTGTACAACTATATAAGCAAGGCTTTTTAAACTTAAAGGTCACCTATCGTGCTATTTTTAGGCAATAGCTTAGGTCTCAGATATATAAAAATATATAAAAAACATGTCTATGAAGTGTTTTGCTCAAAATACCAAACAGATCACCCATTCTAGCCATGCCTCATATCCCTCTATTTCACTTCCTGTTTCAAAAGTGATGATTCGGGGTATAAAGCTTTAAAAAAGAAAGAAATTGATAAAAATAAAAAGGAGGGGTCTGAGCTCATGCGGGACCCGGCAGTTACTGTCTAAACTAAATGCTGCCGTGATGAAACGCCATATCATGGATTATCAAGGATTCTCTCTGAAACAGTATGGAGCTCAAAGGCTTTCTCTCTTGCCGGTTATACCACAAGGTGAGTTCCTTTTTATTTCCTGCTTCTTCACACACATGCTCTCCAGTACAGGTTAGCTCTGAGTGTTAGCGATGCTAATGTAAACACCGACCATATTACGTCCAAAACAGTCGGGCATTGTTTCTGATAGCAACGTTTCTAATAGGGCCGTGGGTCCACATTTCAGATATTACGTCATATCGGACGCAAATCTGGATCAGCTCCGTTGTACCCCGTTTTTAGAGATGTGGGTACGGAGGAAAAGAGAGAGGGTTTTATTTTCTGACGCTGCGTGAGTTCCCTGACACACCGGGGACACACCGGGGACACACCGGGGACACATAGTTATGTATAAAAGACATCAAAAGTGCATTTTGCATGATAGGTCCCCTTTAATATCAATATTTTTTAACTATCATTATTATTGATTTATTTTTACTTTATTTTCCAAATATATAAGCGAGCTGTTTTTTTATTGAATTTTTTGAATAACCTACATTTTTCAGATATATAAGAAAGGTAGTGTTACCTGTGTAAGTTAGCTAGCTCCATTAGCGACGTAACAGCTACTTTTTGGGGTGTTTTTGGGGATGAAGTCGTTGTTTTTCCTGCACAGAGTTTATTATGGGATGGAGGTCAACTTTTGCTTTTGGCCAAAATAAAAAGTTGTTTTGTGCGGGTCAAAACACAGAGGGAAGCGTATCAGTTCAAGATGCTCCGACCGGAAAACTCAACAAACACAGAGGAGTTTTCTCTGAGCTGCGTGGCCTAAACAAACTGCTGAGGAAACAATGAGGGGGGAGAGAGAGAGAGAGAGAGAGAGAGATAAATGAAATGGCGTCTCTGTTAGTTACAGTCAGAGAGAGAGAGACTTCTTCCACTGTAATCAGAAGCAGAAACGCCTCGCAGTGGAAAAATGTCGACGAGAAGCAAAGTTCACATGAGCAAAAAGGGAGAGATAAACAAACAGAAAACTACTGACGAACAGCTGCACAGAGAGAGAGAGAGAGAGAGAGAGAGAGGGAGAGAGAGAGAGAGGGAGAGAGAGAGAGAGAGAGAGACAAATGGAAAGTCCTCCTTTTAGTGCAGAGTGGAGATATGTTCCTCATTTCACGATCCATTTCCCTCTCTGTATGAAAGTACCAACATTTGAAGAAATCATTATGAACAATTTTGGATGAATTTGAAAGAAAAGAAACAATTTCCCATTTTGGGATCAGTATAGTTTATCTTATTGTTATATAAGATCTAACAAGTTTACTTTGCAAATCTGCATGAAAACATACAGTTGGTGCAACATTAGTGAAATATAACTTTAGAGACATTCATTCTTAAATCTATCTGATCAGCGGGATCCAGCAGAAACACACAGATATTGTACTTTTAACTTTATTATACAACTATATAAGCTAGGTTTTTAAAACGAGAGAGAGAGAGAGAGAGAGAGAGAGAGAGAGACAGAGGAGAGAGAGAGACAGAGACAGAGAGGGGAGAGAGAGAGAAACAGAGAGAGAGAGAGGAGAGAGAGAGGAGAGAAGAGAGAGAGAGACAGAGAGAGAGAGAGACAGAGACAGAGAGGGGAGAGAGAGAGAGACAGAGAGAGAGAGAGGAGAGAGAGAGGAGAGAAGAGAGAGAGAGACAGAGAGGGGGAGAGAGAGAGAGAGACAGAGAGAGAGAGAGAGACAGAGACAGAGACAGAGAGGGGAGAGAGAGAGAGACAGAGAGAGAGAGAGAGAGAGAGAGGAGAAAGAGAGAGAGAGAAGAGAGAGAGAAAATGGAAAGTCCTCCTTCAGAGTGGAAATATGTTCCTCATTTCATGATTCAGTTCCCTCCCCTCCCCCCCTCCCCCCTCTCTCCCTCCTGCAGCTGCAGCTCGGTTGTAAAGCTGTTAAAACACAGGAAACACAGTAAAACGGATGGAGAAAATAGCGGGAGGGAGCGGAGAGGAAAGTCAACGGAGAAGAGAGGAGAAGTTCAGGCTTTACTGCGGTTCATACAGAAACACTTTAATAAAGCTGCAGGTTATGTGTGTTTGTAAAGTTTTAAAAAGTTTATAGTGAGATGTTGAATGAGGAATTACATTTTTTTCTTGGTTATTTAACTTAAAGAGGCTCTATTCTGCTTTTTACCCTCTCCTGTTGAGTGTTATTAAGGTTTTAGTGCATGTAAATGGTCTCCAAAGGCTAAAATCCCTGTTTCTGTCCCACTGCCTGAAACGCCTCCATTGGACTCCTTTACTTCCAGAACATATAGAGACAACACTATGGAAATACCGCGCTCCTATTGGCTAGCGCTCCAACACATTGTACGTGATATGCTAAAGGGGCGGGACATCTCTAAGCTGCGGACCAATCACAACAGAGCCTTTACTGAGTGGGTTATTTGTTGTTTGAAAAGGAAAATATTTCGGATCATTTTTAACTCATTTTGAGATATTAGCGGGAATATTCTTTTTTCAAACTTCTCCTGATGACACTCCCTGATTTCCAGTTTTTAGCCAGAACACCATCAGCCTCCATCCATCCTTCACTTTAATCTCAAACTCATCTTCCTCATCTCCTCTTCATCCCTGCATTGCGTGTGCAGTAAGACCAGAAACATCAAAGCTTCTTGTTGACAGTCTGAAAAGTGACGGAAAGGAGGGTTTCATCCCGGCTCCTCTCCCGTGTCCTCCCCTCAAACAGGACTAATCCCACCGGCTTTACAACTTAAAACTTTCCCCCCACCGGCTCAGGACCTGCGCCAAACAGAAATTAAATAAATGTGGTCCTAAGACGCTGGAGACGCTTCTCCAAACTTAACCCGCAGACATTAAACATCTCTGACAGAGAGGATCAACGACGCTGCCTTCACTGTCCTCACATCACACTAAACAATATTTACATTCATGAGGTCCTATAACTAGATCCTTAACTTGAGTACAAGTACAAAACCAGTGGTGCAGGCATGAGGTATTTCTGTGTTGGACCCTGAAGGCAGCATCTCCCTGGTCCAATGGGATTTCTCCATGTGATTTTGGATTATTGCAGAACCTAATCTCTGTGTCAAACAAACGTTTATGATACTTACACGTTTAGTTCAGCAGGATAATCTCCACATATTAACAACACTTTATGATTTCTGAAGTAAAAAGCTAACGCTAGGCTATAAAGGAACTACAGCACGGTTACATGACTTCACGTCACCACCGCTAAGCTAAAGGCGGCTAATGTTGGGCTATAAAGGAACTACAGCACGGTCACATGACTTCACGTCACCACCGCTAAGCTAAAGGTGGCTAATGTTGGGCTATAAAGGAACTACAGCACGGTCACATGACTTCACGTCACCACCGCTAAGCTAAAGGTGGCTAATGTTGGGCTATAAAGGAACTACAGCACGGTCACATGACTTCACGTAACCACCGCTAAGCTAAAGGAGGCTAATGTTGGGCTATAGAGGAACTACAGCAGGGTCACATGACTTCACGTCACCACCGCTAAGCTAAAGGCGGCTAATGTTGGGCTATAAAGGAACTACAGCACGGTCACATGACTTCACGTAACCACCGCTAAGCTAAAGGAGGCTAATGTTGGGCTATAGAGGAACTACAGCAGGGTCACATGACTTCACGTCACCACCGCTAAGCTAAAGGAGGCTAATGTTGGGCTATAGAGGAACTACAGCACGGTCACATGACTTCACGTCACCACCACTAAGCTAAAGGCGGCTAATGTTGGGCTATATAGGAACTATAGCACGGTCACATGACTTCGAACGAAGGCGAACAACCAAAAACACATTCAGAAAACCATTGTCATTTTTCCAGCATCTAGATATCTTTGTTATGCCAATAATTCTCATTAGGTGCAATAATCGTACATCATTTGTAGATAATTACACTCTATCTACTGGAATCACATTTCTGTTATTGTTTTGACATGTTATACACTGCAGTCCGTACCCGGTTCTTCTCCAGAACTCGTTCCCCCCCGCTCGAGTCAGTTCATTATTTCAGATTTACGGCCTGTGCGTTTGGCCGGCCTCGAGGAGGAATAAAA